>CAWUFQ010000093.1:0-100000 GCA_963921405.1 Cepaea hortensis | reverse complement strand
GTAAGGCAATTGTGAATAATTCTGGTGTTTGTAAAGGTGGAGTATTCAATCAATCAAGCAGGTGCCGTCTCTACAATAAAGGTTGGCTGCAATGGATCTCCAACACGGTCTGTCTCTCTCTCGCCTTGACTGTACATTATGTCAGGCTGATGTTCCCCCATCTCTTGATGTAATCGTCCCACTTGTATCGTTGTCTGCCTCTTGCTAGCTTGCCCTCACCCTTGCCTTCCAGTATGGTTTTTATATGAGTATCATGTCTTTTAACATGGCCGAAATATTTCACATGCCTCCTCTTTATTTCTTTCATCAACTCTCTCTCTCTCTCTCTCTCTCTCTCTCTCTCTCACACTCTCTCTCTCTCTCTCTCCCTCTCTCTCTCTCTCTTTTCATTCTCAGTTTTTCTAGAACCTCTGCATTTGATTGTTTCTGTTTCCAAGAAATACGACATATTTGTCTGCATATCCACATCTCCAGGACCTCTATGCGACTTTCTAGTTGCTTGTTCAATAACCAGGCCTCCACACCGTGTAGCGTTGAATATACGTAGCATTTGACAATTCTCATTTTTATTGCGTTATTAATCTCTCTAGATGTTAATACTGATTTCATGCCATTGAAAGCATTTTTGGCCATTCCTATTATTTGTTTGATTTCCATTTCACTTCTGCCATCATATGTTATTATATGTCCAAGATAGGAGAAACTTGTTACTTGTTCTAGTATCTGCCCGTTTAGTGTGATGCTCATTGATGACCTTTCCTTTTCACTGCTAATTATCCATAGGTGATTATTAATGCGTCCTTAAAATCGTATGGCATGGTCTCGTTGACACATATGTTTGTAAAGACTTGGTGAAGTTGCTCTGGTGAAGCTGTTCATCTGCTTTGTAGATCTCTGCCGGGATGGAATCAGGACCAGGCGCCTTGCCGCTGGAGAGTTGCTGGATAGCTGTGTTTATTTCCGCTATGCTTGGTATATCAGCAAGAGTATCATTAGTGGGGACTAGAGGAAGGCAGTTGATGGTTTCCTCATCGATGGAGGAGGTTGCATTTAAGATGTTGCTAAAATGCTCTGCCCTGCGATGGAGGATGCATTTCTTATTGGTGACCAATGTTCCCCTATCTGCACTAAGGAGGGGAACTATGCCTGGCTATGTAGGGCCATAGACCGCTTTAAGCGAGTTATATAAGTTTTTCATATCATGTCTGGAGTTCCGAATGTGCCGAAGTGTCTGCTGTATGACTCTCTGGATGTTATTGAAGGCATATGTTTTATGTTACTTCGGATAGTTCAAAAATGTCTCGTGGAGAAGGCAATTGGTTAATATCTTCGGAATTTTCATCAAAGCAGTCTTTTATGCTTCCTATGGAATGGACCCAGTATAGATTAATAAATAATAAATTGAATTAATAAACAAACTACATTACACAAACTGCTATTTATCGCGTGTAACAAATTATATTTAAAAAGCAATAAATGTAGACTAATTTCCGTTATACAGGGCTCACTGGTCTAGTTGCTAGTGGCTAGTGCGTTGCTCCGACAATAGAGTAACCATGCATGCACTCCGGCCAACAACATGTGATGTCCCAACACTGGACATCCCCACAGCACGTTCCTATAGCACTGGACATCCCCACAGCACGTTCCTACAGCACTATAACGAACGAACGAAAATCTTTATTTTCAAAGGGTTTAGAATTGGGCACGCAGGCCCGTTTGACATTCTGCCCTTCTTTTCTATTTCCTCTCATACATTCTTCCGCTGGGTGCGGAATTTGTGTGTGGGTAGGTGCGGAATATGTGAGTTGACGGGTGATGTGTGTGTGTGTGTGGGGGGGGGGGGGAATGTGTGGCTGAGGAATGTGTGTTTATCTGGGTGATTGGAGGTGTGTGGGTGGAGGAGGATATGTGGGTGAGCGATTGTTGGTGGGTAATGGGACGGATAGAGGATATGTGTGTAGGTGGGTGGATGTGTGTGGGTAGGGGATGTGTGGGCTGGGGAATGTATGTGTGCTTGGGGTGTGGGTGGATGGGGTGTATGGTGGGTGAGAGGTGTGTGTGGGTGGGGAGATGTGTAGGTGTAGAGATGTGGTGGATGGGTAGGGGCATGTATGTGTGTGTGGGTTATGTGTGTGGTTGGGTGGTGGAGCTGTAGTGAATGGGAGATGTGTGGGTGGGTGGTTGATGTGTCTCATAACATAGTAATATGCATTGTTTATGTTTACAAAATTCATGTGACAATGTTTTTTCCTATGCACTGTTGATGAAAGAAAGATGAGTGACTGGAAGGGCCGAATGTAAGGCGGGCCTGCGTGCCCAATTTGTTACCCTTTGAAAATAAAGTCTGTTCGTTCGTTCGTTCGTTCGTTCGTTCGTTCTTTCATTCAACATCTCTTATGAAGCAAATCTTTCACAACAAAAGAACAATAAGCATTATAACGCATGAAAAATAATCAATAAAACATGGCTCACTGAGGCAATGTTTAACTTGGGCATTATAAATACCAAGGAAGGTGTAACGTGCCATACATATGGAAATGTTGTTTGGTTAGTTGTCGTTCGAGATAATTTACCATTATTATTGTCTTTGTTATTGGTTGTTTTTTTTTTTTTTTTTATGGGAGCATGTAGTCTGTCACGAGGTAGTGTTCAAACAGGTTGCGACTGTATGTATAATAATTGGTGGTGCCTTTGATTTCTTGTGATAGATTGTTCCATAACTGAGCGGCAGAGTATGCTAAGCTTGTTTTATATAAGTCTATCCTAGGTTTAGGGGCATGGGGTATATTTAGTCGTTCGCTATGTCTTGCGTTATATTTAAACAATGGCCACAGGTAGCTTGGGGCATTTTGAAATAGGAGTTTGTGAGTTAGTTTAGCCTTATTAAAAAGTAGGCGTTAGTGGAGAGGCAGTAATTGAAGACTTTCTTGTTGGTTAGAATTATCTGTAAGCTTATCACCATTGATTAGACGCACTGCCCTTTTCTGGAGCGAATAAAGGCGTTTTGTTATTGATTTGGAAGATCCACCCAAGATTGTGGAGCAATAATCAGTATGTGTTTGTATGTGGGAAGTATAGAATATCTTTATTGTGTTTTCGTCGAGGAAATTTTTAATATTGGCAAGTTTGTATACTTTTTGTTGTGGCTGTTTGTTTAACTAGAGCATGAACATTGGAATAAAAAGATAGATTTTGATCAATGATAGTCCCAGTGCCTTGTGCTGGGTTACACTTTCTATAGGTGTTCTACCAATGTGCAGCTGAAGAGTTCTCTGCGAGTTTAGAGTGTGAAGTCTTTGACTGGTTCCTATTAACGTAGGTTTTGTTTTAGAAATGTTAATTTTGATGCGGTTTGCATGACTCCAGTTAACTACACTATTTATTTCCTGTTGCAAGGATAATTCTAACACATTATGATCGATAGCATTTGTATATACTGTGCAGTCGTCTGCAAATAGATCGCAGAACGACGACATATATAAGGGAAGATCATTTATATAAATGGCAAATAACAGAGGGCCAAAAATAGACCCCTGAGGTACTCCAATATTAATGGTAGTAACTTGAGATAGAGATTAATTGTGTGATACTACTGCCGGCGACCTATACAGATGTCACCGAAGAACTAGAACCAGACACACGAAAAGAAGAAATTATAGAAGCCATCAGATTAGCCCCATTGAACAAATCACCGGGACAGGATGAAATACTAAATGAACTAATTAAAGCAGCAAGAGAAGTAGGAACAGCTTGGCTACATAGACTATTCAACCATGTTGGGTAGAACAACAGACACTACGAGACTGGGGAAACGCCATAATTATCCCAATTTGGAAAAACAAAGGCAGCAAAAGAGACTACACACAATACAGAGGCATTTCACTGCTGAGTCATACTGGGAAAATATTTTGCAAATTTCTAGAAAAAAGATTACGAAATACTTTAGAACCCCAGCTAAGCGAAACACAGCTTGGATTTAGGAAAAACAGGATGCACAGATGCCATTTTTGCTCTTAGACAACTTAGAGAAAAATCAATCGAATTCAATGAAACACTCTACTTTGCCTTTGTCGACCACGAAAAGGCATTCGATAGAGTAGATAGAAACAAGATGTGGGAAATTTTTCAACAATATCGAGTGAGTACACATCTAACAAACCTATGTAGATGTTTATACAACACCAGTGAATGCTTAGTGAGAGCAACTGGAGGACACTCAGAACCCTTCACCATAAGATCTGGAGTACGACAAGGTTATGTCATATCCCCTCTCTTGTTCATAACATATATAGACAACATATATAAAGAAACCAGCCAAGCAGAGACAGCAAGAATACCGCATGACGAGAACACAGAAGAAGAACCATCTGCAAATCTAACCATTAGAGAACTTCTGTTTGCGGACGACCAAGCACTAATAGCAAAATCATAAGCTGAATTACAAGACTACATGAATAGTCTAAATGAAATGTGTAGGGAACATAACATGAAAATTAGCACAAGCAAAACAGAGGTAATGACTATAACTAAAGAAGAACAAACAACAACAGTTCACCTAAACGAACATCACTTGAAACAAGTAAAGAATTTCAAGTACCTAAGAAGTATAATATCATCAAATGGCAGATCAGAAGACGAGATCGAAAATAGGTGCAATAAGGCAAATCAACTCATTGGAGAAATGGCACCAATACTAAAGAACAAACATGTATCAATAACTACTAAGAAAGCACTTTACAACACAATCTTCCTGCCAACTCTTTGCTACCAATGCCAAACCTGGACAATGACAGAAAAAGAGAAAAGAAAAATCACAACATCAGAAATGAGGTTTCTGAGAAGAATACTCAACGTATCAAGAAGAGATCAGATCAGAGATGAAGAAATCGGGACTAAAAGGGGGGAGGGGGGGGGAATGTTAAAGTAGCACTAGATTTTATCAGAAAGAAACAAGTCAAATAGTTTGGCCATGCAAGTAGGTTACCAGTCAACAGCATACCACAACAAGCAATGATGTAAGACCAGATGGAAACAGAGGAAGAGGCCGACCACGTAAACGTTGGACGGAGGGAATAGCAGAGTCCATGGGAATATCGATATATGAAGCCCATAATCAGGCACTCTCACGAAGTTTATGCTTCACCTCGACACCGCAAGGTCCAAGAGGAACATGATGAGATGAGATGAGACTACTGCCGGTTCCGTGGCTAAAGGCTTGCGAACGCGGTTCGTGAGCCGGGTACCAGGCGTTCGAAGCTCAGCTGCGACCGATTTGTGCAGCAGACAGTGCCGCTTTGCATACGTGCTGGTATGGTTGCCGGTCGTTCAGAAAGCAATGGCAAACTACTGAACGTAACACTTGCCTAGTACATCAACAGCAGCTGAAAAATGCGGGTGTTGACTGCAACGTCACGTAAGGGATAGGTAACTTTAAAAAAAAAAAAAAAAAAAAAAAAAACTACTTGTTTTCTGTCTAATAAACATGAGTTTATTAATGTCCTATATTAAAGCTTACTTTCATTGTTTCTAGTTTTTGTTTTAAATTATAATAATATTATATATCAGATCGAATGCTTTTCTAAAGTCTATAAACACCGTTCCACATAGAGTATTGTTATTAATATTTTGATGCCAGTTTTCTATCATGTTTGTTAGGGCTGTTTGACAAGAGTATTTTGACCGAAATCCGGACTGACTGTCAACTATTAGTTTGTGGCGAACTAAGTGCTCTAGTGTTGTTTCGTGGATATGCTTTTCTAGCGGTTTGGATAAAGAGGATAATATTAAAATTGACATATAATTACCCATGAGACGATCGTGCAATGGACGAGCTTTTAAATAAGGATACACATTTGCGATTTTAAAGGCTAATGGGAAGTGACCTTTGGTGAGACACTGATTATATATAAAAGTTAGTGATTCGCAGATCGCCGGAGCAGCATAGCGAAGGATCCGATTACTGATTCCATCTAGTCCTAATGAATTATTGTTTTTTAGATTACTGATATGAGTAAATACTTCAGTGGCGGTATGTTGGAGGGAATGTCTCCATAGCATTTGTTCTCACAGAATGATGATAATAAAGATATGTCATGAGGCGCATCTGGTATTGCAACCTTCAGTTGGTTTATGTCGGACTGAAAGAATCTACTGAATTGATCACATGTAATCTGATTTGATGGTAGTGGTTGTGATGATGTGTGTTTGTTTGTCAAGGTATTAATTGCTTTCCATATATTTTTAGAGTTGGTTTTATCTACTATTAAGTTCTTAAATTGTGTCAGGTCTTAGTCTATTATGACTGAGCTACCGTATATCAGTAGACGGAACTACCTGGTTTCTGTTAGCGCCGAACGTTGGGCGGCGCTTACCAAATCCGACACCCCACATTGTGCCAACGGCTTCGGGCAAAAGATCGCAATTGGGAGGGTACAAGCTTTACCCTGGTGCGAGGAAATGCAACTTAAAGACAAAATGTCATGGCAGGGCAGACCAGGCCCTAACCCTTGGTTGGCGGCTGGTCTAGGATCGAAGCTCTGACAGGCGGACAGTTAGAGCATTGCTTTGCTGATCCGGCAGCTTCTGCAGCTTGCCCTGTTCCAGATGTAGGGGTGTTACCTTTCCTCTGGAGTGAACTAGGCAGGCCGAGAGAGGTATCATGCTGCATGGGCAACACATGATCTCTATATTTCAGCCCAGGCTTTGTGCTATGGAGAGTCAATAACTCCATCCCTTGTCTTAGCCGATCTCGGAATCAAAGCGAGAGGCAACTGTTACGGGTTATAAGTCCCTATCAATTGGCGTAGACATGGGGCGCCACGCGTTCCTTCTGACGGTGGGAGACACCTACAGGTGTCACTGATCAGCTACGCCCGCCTCAAGCTCGGCAGTCCCCAGCCAATTGGGTGCTGATCCGCCACAGTCTGCCTGCTTCAATGGGTGCTTGGTGCTAGGACAAAATCTGCATCGCAGGTTGTAAAACCAATGCACAAGGTACTAATAAAAAGAAAAATAGAAACCACAAGCTACGGCTTGCAATCTGGAACGTGAGAACCATGTGTCCAGGATTTTGCACTGACTTGACCAAAATTGAAGATGTGAGAAAAACGGCTGTGATTGATGCCGAACTCAATCGTCTTAACATTGATATTGCTGGCCTGCAGGAGACTCGCCTCGCTGAGGAAGGGTCACTCAGGGAAAACAATTACACTTTTCTTTGGAAGGGTAGAGAGCAGGCAGAAAAAAAAAAAAACACGGTGTGGGTTTTGCAGTGAAGAATTCGCGACTGGGAATGATTGAAAGTCCAGCAGGAAGAATTGAAAGACTATTATACCTGCGCTGGGCAACCTCTTGTGGTTTTGCCACCATTATTACTGCATATGCACCGACACTTGATTCCTCTAATGATATGAAGGATTCGTTCTATGAGGAGCTAGACTCCGTGATCAAGGCAGTTCCAAAATCTGACTACATTTATATGCTCGGTGATTTCAATGCTCGTGTGGACAAGGACTCGAATTCATGGCCAGTGTGTCTGGAGAAATACAACATCAGTCGCATGAATGAAAATGGGCAAAGGCTGCTGAAGCATTGCACTAGAAATGACCTATGTATTACAAACTACTTTTTTAAAACAAAAGAGATGCATAAGGCCACATGGAAACATCCAAGATCCGGCCATTGGCACCAAATGGACTTCATCAACACACGGAGACAACATCTGAACCACATATCATTGACTCGAAGTTACCACAGTGCTAACTGTGATACTGATCATTCTTTGGTTGTTGCAAGGGTTAGACTGAGACCAAAGAGAATCTACACAGCTAAACACAAATCTAGCCCCAGGAGTAATATTATTAACACTCACGATCCTGAAAAGTGCTTTTAGTTTCAACAGCAACTTGAAGACGCTTTCACTGATACACCAGAAAGTTGTACAGTAAATGAAAAGTGGGATAAACTTAAGGAATCTCTTTATAAAACTTCCGTAGGGGTTTACTGCACTGTGGATCATCAGAGGCAGGACTGGTTTGCGGCAAACAGCCAGACTCTGCAGCCTTTGATTGATAAGAAAAAGATAGCTCTATTAAGAAACAAAGAACGACCAACGAGTAACACTCTGAGTGAGCTAAAGCAAGCTAGGAAGGATGTGCAAAAGGCTGCCAGGCAGAGTGAAAAAGATTATTGGATCCAGTTATGTGAGTCCATTAAATCGCAAGTGATAAGGGAAACATCAGAAGCATATATGAAGGAATAAAGAAAGCGTGTGGTCCAATGATCAAAAGAAGTGCACCATTGAAAACCTTGACTGGAGAAATGATAGCTGATAAGAAGCAGCAGATGGACAGATGGATAGAGCACTATTTGGAGCTTTACTTAAGTGAGAAGAAACTAACGGTTGATGCTCTCAACGCCATAGAGGCTCTATCAACTCTTCACCTCCTGGACACACTTTCTACCATAACAGAAGTTAAGTTTGTTATAAATGAACTTGCATCTGGCAAGGCTCCAGGTAAGGATGGGATTCCAATATAGGTTAACAGGAATGGGCAAGACCCACCACTCTAGAGATCCACCAGCTAATAGAGCTATGCTGGCGAGAAGGACAAGTCCCACAGGATTTCAGAGATTCAAGCATCATAACACAGTACAAAAACCAAGGGCGATCGGAGCGACTGCAACAAGTATAGGGGTATCTCACTTTTGTGTATTGTTGGAAAAGTATTTGCCAGAATTGTTCTGCGCAGACTTCAAATCCTAGGAGATCAAGTCTACCCCGAATCACAGTGTGGCTTTCGACAGAACCGGTCTACAATTGATATGATATTCTCATTGCGACAAATGCAAGAAAAATGCCGTTTACAGAATCAACCACTGTTTATTGCCTTCATCGACCTCACAAAGGCATTTGATTTGGTCAGTCGTGAGCTTCTGTTCAAGGCACTAAAGAAATTTGGCTGCCCACCAACTTTTCTGTCCGTTGCCTGTCCACATAGGCATGAAGGGTATAATAACGTTTGATGGTGCAACTTCTGAAGAGTTTGAAATCAATAGTAGAGTTAAGCAAGGTTGTGTACTAGCTCCTACCCTCTTTGTAATATACTTTTCACTTCTACTGAAATATGCCTTTCGTGATCAGGATGATGATATAAACATTTACTCACGCTCAGATGGCGGCCTCTGCAATTCTCAGAGATTGAAGGCCAAGACCAAAATTAGGAAGGTACTCATCAGAAAGTTGCTTTTTGCAGATGATGCTGCAGTTACGACCCACTCTGAGGAAGAATTACAATGTCTACTATCTGCATTCTCCAATGCTTGTTCCTAATTTGGTCTAACAATTAGCAAAAAGAAGACACAGATTATGTCACAAGGTGCACATGGGGTACCATCAATCTTTATTGACGACGCCGAACTAGAGATGGCAGACCATTTTACATATCTAGGATCATTGGTAAATAGCAAATTATCCCTAGATCAGTAAATCATCATCCCGATTGGGAGAACAAAAAGCTTACTGCCAAAAAAAAAATCCTTGTCTATCAATCCTGTGTCCTTAGTACTCTTCTTTATGGCAGTGAAACCTGGACAACTTACTCACACCAAGAGAAACGTTTAAACAGCTTCCATATGCGGTGTCTGTGATGAATTCTTGGTATTAAGTGGCAAGACAAAATCACAAATACTGAAGTATTGGAAAGATCAGGTTGTGTGACGGTTTATTTCATGCTCAGTCTTCGTAGACTTAGATGGATAGGACATGTTAGGAGGATGGATTATGGTAGAATACCAAAGGACATCTTTTTTGATGATTTACATATGGGTAAGAGATCTCAAGGTCGGCCTATACGACGATACAAAGATGTGTGTGAGCGGGACATGATTGATACAGGCATTGATAATGCACATTGGGAGCAAGTCGCCGCTGAACGTGTTGCATGGAGGACAAACATCAGAAATGGAATAAAGACAAAGGAGAAAATTATTGCAGATAAGTCAAACACCCAGCGTTTGAGACGTAAGATGGTGCATGATGGTGGACATAATCACGTGTTCACATGCACCCACTGCGAACGAACATTTACAGCGCGAATTGGCCTTACCAGTCACATTCGCTACCGCCATGGAGAAAAGTTATTATGCCTTTGTGAAGCACAAACTATCGTATGTCAAGACGGCAACGTGCCAATGATGATAAGTTCTTAAAATAGTTTTCTTTTCCTGTCAAATAACATATTGAAATTTGTTTCTCATACTACGGTACATAGTTAGATCTCTATTTTTATGTGCCCTGTCCCGGTCTCTCAATAGTTCAACTATCTTCTGTGTGATCAACGGAGGCGTAGTATGATGTTTAACACGGACTTCTATAAATTGAAAATGCTTATCAAATACACTTAGAAAGGTCTTCAGCCAATGGTCCAGATCATCGTCTGGGTCAGAAAGGTGGCAAAAAACAGTCCAGAGATGAGTTGATCAAGTCTTGTAAAAAGACATCTTGACTGAAGTTTTTATAATTTCTATATTTTATACTTATGTGTTTGTGTTTCGGAGGTTTGGTACCTCTTTTCGACAACGTACAACATCCTGGGTAGTGATCACTCATTGCATTTATAGGCACAGTACATTCTGTGATGTTGTCAGCATAAGTAGTATAAATATGATCTATAAGTGTTGCAGATGATTTTGTTATTCTAGTGGCTCGTTTCACTAACTGTTTGAAGTTATATGACTCTATTATGTTTTCCCATGTTTTGTTCGATTTGTTAGTGTCTATGTTGAAGTCACCTAGCAGTATTATTTCTCTCGCATTACTAAAGACTACATCCATCATAGTGGTGAATATTTCATACCAAATATTTCCTACACTGGGGTTTGGACAGCGATTGGGTATGCGATTTTGAAGTTTAACCACAAGCCATACACACTCAATCTCACAGGTTTCAAAATCTAGCCTGCGGCGGGCATTAATCGAGTTAGAAATATAAACTACAATACCAGTCTCTTGTTTCTGATAGGGATCTCTTCTAATGGTTTTAAAACCTTTGATAGCGGATGTCATCATCTGAGATATTAACATTTAATCGACTTTCGCTGACGCCGAACATGTGACAATTTTGATTAAGTATAAGTGATAGTTCGGACAGCAGTTTCCCTAATAGATGGCAGATGTTTAAATGCCCTATTCTGAGCCCATTATTATTTAGCCAGTGTTCGTACTTATTAGACATTTTAAAAATTCGTAATCATAAATTTTAAAAACACAAAATTAATACAACTTACGTCCTCTATAAAAATGCACACTCTAAAGTACAGAGAAACAGTAATATCTCTGTCAATATAAACATACACAAAAATACGCATGCAGATCAGTAAGGATGAGCGGTGAAGACCCCCTCACTCACAGTATAAACACAATCACAAGTATTATAAAACATATACAACTAAGAATCAATTTATGTGCGTCAATGCGAGTCAATGTTTATACAATCTAATACGTTACTATATGAAGCAATAACCAAGTATGCACATAAACGTTCTGGAGAGGCTCTTTCTTGTACTGAGGTCGTGTGTTGCTTTGTGCTGAATTGCTAGTAAATACCAGGCTGTGTTGGCCCTTGGTACAGCGACATCATAAGTGCCTGAAGAAGTGAAGCTGGGCTAAAACGTGTGAGGTATAACAACTCTGGGTCACAATGAAATGAATACTGTTGATATCTCACGGATGTGGAGCGACTACCAACGACAGGCTCTGATTCGTTGCTAACAGGAGGCTGTGGTGGCACATTGTTTTTACTGATAGATTGTTCCGATAGATTGACATCCCCACAGCACGTTCCTATAGCACTGAGCATCCCAACAGTACGTTCCTACAACAACATGTGATGATCCCAAAACTGGATATCCCCATCAGCACGTTCCTACAGCACTAGACATCCCCAGAGCACGGTCCTACAGCACTAGAATCCCCACAGCACGTTCCTACTACAACATATGATGATGGTGCCTTCACCTGACATTACCACCGCACGTTCCTACAGCACTAGACATCCCCACAGCACGTTCCTACAGCACTAGACATCCCCACAGCACGTTCCTACTCAGGGACCTTTGTCAATACCGTGATCCGTCAGACAAAGTGGAGATAATCACAGGTTGCTTGTGTCTTTACTGAAGTTGTCCATACAGAGTTGTCTCTTGTGCTTCAAATGTCTCCATTTGTACCACAAGAAACAGGAACGTATATTGGGAGCCATCAGAAACGACGGAGAACTGCATGAATTCAAACAGAGTAATAGAGGAGTTAGACAAGGCTGTGTTTTATTATCTGATATGTTCAATATTTTATTGTCGGACAATACTGAGAAACATGGAACAGATTTACAGAGTTAACTAGATCAGTAAAAAATTAAAAGATGGCAAATCTTGACAGAGTTAACTAGAAAGAAACATATTAAGACATGGCATATATTGACACAGCTATTTAGAATAGTAACATATTAAGACATGGAACATCGTGACAGACTTAACTATAATAGTAACATATTAAAACATGGAACACATTGACAGTTATCTAGAATAGTAACACATTATGAAACATTGTTCACATTGACATAGTTAACTAGCTTAGTAACATATTAAAGCATGGAACATCTTGACAGGCTTAACTAGACTAGTAACATATTAAGAAACATGGTGTATCTTGTCAGAGTTAACTAGAATAGTAACTTACGGACTATTATAAAACATGGAACATATTGACAGAGTTAACTAGAATAGTAACATATTAAAACTGGGAATACATTCACGTACCTATCTAGAATAGTAACATATTATGACACGGAACACATTGCCACGACTTAACTAGAATAGTAACATATTATGACATGGAATATCTTGACAGACTTAACTATAATAATATCCTCATGAAAAAGAGATAGTGGAAGACAGAGTGGCATGTTCGATGATCAGCAGTTATACTTAAGAAAACACAGAACAGATGTTTCTGAAGCAGCATGATCACCTGTGTTGCATAGCATTGCACATGATGATCACGATGATTATGATAATAACAACGAAGAAGATAAGTAATACCTTATCCCTCTGTAAGCAGATTTATTGTATATGTATGTTTCTACTGCAGATTCAATCTGCCCCGATGGACAGTACGGGCGGGAGTGTGAGCACAAGTGTAATTGTGACGGTGGGCAGCCATGTTTTGTTAGCACCGGGGGATGCCCTTCTGGGTGTGCAAGTGGCTATCAGGGAGAAAACTGCTCGATACGTGAGTAATAACCGAGATTTATTCATGATCAGCTTATCCTCATGTCTCATTGTTTAAAATGTGTCCCACATCAGTTTCCTGCTAAAGACTGTGATGTCATAACGCCATCAAATTGTGAAGGTCTAAGATCAAGGAGGATTAGATGGCTAATCTTTCCCTCACTTAGATAAGTGACGAGTCCAGGTGTGGAACCCTTGCTCATGACATGTTCAGCTCAGGTCTTCAACTAGCATCGTTCGTGTGTAATCTTTAGAATGTTATGGGTGTGACGTAATGAAAACAATGTAAAAGGGCAATCTCGGGAGGAATGGGTTACTATTCCCTCTTACTTAGCCATCACAAGAAACCCTGGAAAACGGCTCACGAACCCCCAATTGTGGAACAAGACAGATATGTGTAAGATTCAAACACTAAATATATGTAGATAGGTCTTCCTATAGAAGGAATAGCGAGCCTAATAAGTTACCGTGGGCAAAGAGGAGTCTGCTAACTCTGAAAACTAGATTTTGCCCACGTGTGATCTCTCAGCCAACTGCAACTCACTAGATAAATTATAAACAATGTGTATGGCACTAACTGTATTAAGCAAAATGCTGAACAAAATTCAACAAGGAATAGGCTCGAACTCGTGTTCTAAATCAAACAATATATTGGGACAAATGATTGAGTTTCGGGTAGATATTTGATGTTTATGTTTAAAAAAATAAAAAAATAAAAAAAAAAACTTACAACACATTTGGCAAACATAAGGAAATTCAAATGTAATATACGATAACGATAAACCAATTGTATCTAGTTGTTAAGTATAAATGATGTCCGTTAAGGATGTGTAGAGTCTTTTAACTTAAATCCAATGAATGTGTATGTTACGAACCAATACTACTCTTAATATCAGTTGTTTATGTCCATCACTTTGCGACACTAGGGAAAGTCTCTAACAATGTCTTTTCCACTATAAATACTTCATCACCAACTGATGGGACTGGATAAGGTAAAGCTTCTCTGGGCGTTGATAATCCATTCTTTAGTAACGTAACTGTCACTTCGCATAGGGCAATATAATGGATATGTATATTCTAATTTACAGTACTGGTGTACATAACTTGAGACGAAAAGGCTCGATGTTGTTGAGGTCGGGTCGTCATTCTAGTTAACAGGGATCTACTCTTTAGGTTGACCAAAAGTCAAATTACTCGATTCATCAGAGATGACAAAGACCGTCCCGTGGTATATCTTCGTGGTTTTGAACAACTCAACAATCATCAGCAGACCAAGTAAGTAGGGCTAAGTTCATGACGGTAAGGCCAAAAAGACACCACCTATTTCTGGTGATATAAACACAAACACCAACCACTATACATTTGAAAAAATGAAACCACATGTCATCGTGAAGAAACAGAAAGGAGGTGGGGAGAACAAAAAGAGGAGAAAGGAAGTTGATGCCACTCAGAAGTGGGATCACCTAACCCTCTTCTCTAGTAATCGAATTTGATCAAACAGTTAATGGAGTCTGACTGAAATCTGTACAGGGAACAACAGCTATTCGTGTTTGACACAGAGACATTAAGATGAGATAAAGACGCCATGATAAGATAAAGACGTCATAATTAGACACAACGTCATGATAAGATCTTATCATCTCATACCATATCTGCAAGACCGGTCAATACCCCCGTTGTATGGTACACTCATTTCATAATTGCCTTTTCCTACAGGGGTCAAATTCGAACATATCTCCCCCAAAAGTCAGGGAAAAATCCAGTCAATCAACATTTACATGTAAGACATTTACAAACCAGAAAACGCATAAATGATTTCATGAAATAATGTTCATAAGAAATAATGAGAGAATCACCGGATAGATTGCATCTATCTCATAACATCAACAAAGATTCGAGCGCATGAACGTAATGACCTTCTCAGCCTGTCTCGGTTGAGCAGAAGTTAAAGACGTGGTTCTAAATCCTGTCCCCTTTGCAAGCGTTATAGTTGCACGAAAATTCAATAACGAACTGCGTTATGGCAATCATTCAGAAAGCATGTGACAAATCACTGAATGCAAAATTCTGCGAAGTCATTAACAGCCATTGAACAATGCTGGCCTTGAGTGCAGCGTCCTGCAAAATCATGTACCATGTATCTATCGTTCTTTTCTACATGAGCAATAATCTCAGAAAAATAACATTGCATTCACTCCGAAATTTGTCAAGCATATTCAAGAAAGATGTAAAAATGGAGAGCCACATGTAAGGGCACATTAGTTCAAGAAAATAAACTCTTAAGAACAATTTCCACAGCATAAAGAAGAATGCTTGTGATATGCATTGATCAAACTATTTATATAGCATAAGGAACATTATCGTGATGTGCGTTTATAGTGAAACGACATTCCTATAGCACATTGAAATATCATTCACATGAGATGGAACTTAAGCATGGTAAAAATCATCAGTGGAATAGGTGAAGAAGTCATTTCAGAAAGCGAGCAATCATGTTATCTTCTCAGTGAAACATTAATTTCACAGCTGCACAATTTTACTTATAGACAACATATTACCATTATTACATTTTTATCAGGCATCGTCATAATGTGCTTGTGAAAGGTTGAGCTTAACTCATTCCTAAAGAGAACAAAAGCAAAATAAAATCCAAAACGAAAAACCACAAGACGATGTGTCTCTCTGAAGTCACATTTTCAAATTTCGATATCCGATTTTGCCGGTATTAGCCAAGACTTGCAGACGCCAAGCACAGATGGGTTAACCAATCGTCTATCTCCTTAGCGACGCCACGCTGTGATAATTAAGTACACTTCGAGTTATTTTTTCCGATGACGTAATTCAGTCCGTATGGTAGCAGATTTGTGCAAAAAGTTAGGTAAATCTCAGACATTCACTGGAAATACCGTGAGAACGATAACAGATACACCACAATGTAACACCGCGTGGATTTACACTATCTTCGTGTCCTGCTTGCCTGATAGCTTCAGAGTATGAATATAATAGTAGGATAAACTCTGGTATGTGCTACACACAGGGGAATTGGTGGCTTCAGTTATGGAACACCGCGTGGGTTTAGTTTCTTATCTTTTCCGGTCTGTTCCATAACATCAGAAGGTATGGTACAATTAGTGGAAGGTGAAGTTGTGGAAGCTAAATAATATAAAATAACACGAAGTAATGCCGCTTTACAGAACACATTTACAGAAAACAAAGGACTTTGCTGCGATTTACTTTCATCAGCAAACAAAGAAACGAGCAGACAACATAAAAACACATGGAAGACACTACAGTGACAACAATAAATCGTTATAACGGATTGAAGTTGAGACTGGGTCTTCGAGATAAGTAGGAAGTTTTTTTTTTCATTTGCCTTTCATTGTCCGCATGTTTTTTTTTTATCTGTCCACTCTTCTCATCCCGTTATTTTGCCTTAATGTAGTCACTGTGGTGCCTTCCTCGTGGTTTTATGTTGTCTTTTCGTATATTTGTTAGATGAAGGCTACTCGCCGTAACGTCCCTTGTTGTCCATAATTCTGTTATGTGAATCTGCATTACTTCCTGGCATTGAAGAGTGAATAGACATCTAGAAGACACTCGAGTATTTTTTGGTTAGCTCCCTTTGAACTCAAGCGTAGTCCACGATTGGCTGCTTTATGTGTGTTGAATCTGATACAAGCACAAGCTCTTTGTGGCTTGGGATATGCCACTGGATGTTTCAGGCTGTATAGAATAGGCGTCGTGCTGTATGGCAGTGAATCTTGGAATGTAAATGGACAACTTAGGAATAATTTGGATGCAACAGAGATATGGCCCCTGAGACGAATGTTGCGAATTCCTTGGAACGACAGAGTAACTTAATACGAATGCCTGAAAGAGGCTAATGGAACTATAACATTATGTACAACATTAAGAAAGAGACAAACAGCTTTCTTTGGTCATGTGATGAGAATAGGGACATTGGAGAACACGATGACAACTGGAAAGATCGATGGCGAAGAGAGGCAGAGACCGACCAAGAGAAATGATGCTGGATGGAATTTCATTGTGGCATTGAGGCATATCATCAGCAGAGTTGATCCAGAACACCAGGGACAGAGATCTGTGCAGTGACATGAACGCCTGCGCCAGCTTGCAGGACACTTGATGGTGATGATGATGCTACAAGGGACATCATCATCATGTGGCAAGTATTTTAAACACCATCACTCTCATCACAGCTGGATAGAGAGATTCTTCATGAATGTTAAAGCTAAGGGTGTCCTTACCTTTTTGTTTCCATCATGTCGTCCCAGCTTTCTGGGAGGCATACTTTCCAATGATGTTCTGTCTGAAGCACTTTGAATCTTGATGCCGGCAAAAGTCTTCACTTTCTGGGTGCCAACGCGCTGATTAGTTATATATATGTGTCATGTATTCCATGTAGTTTAATATTTGACTTCTCATTCGTCGATGGGAGAGGGATTTAGTTGCGACATCATATTATTGCTATTATGGTCTGATTAGTTTGACCATAGATTGTCTGTAGTAATACTTCTTGCATTCTCCGAGACTTTCTGAATGTTGGAGACTGACTATGTTATCTTTTACTTTCACTTAAATTCTCCAGAAGCCTCTTCCATATGCCTAACTGAATGTCAATCTTTTATACACATTATGTGATGACTGACACCACTCCAAAAGGAATTAATATAACATAACAACGATACAGTTTTGACACATTGTAATTTCTTCACAACACCATAAACACATCGAGATCATTTTAAAACAATGCAGTAAAACTCTGTCGACGTAGAATCTCCCAACTGAGATCTGCATTCAAACTCTGTCGACATAAGATGTCTCAAATAACATTTGCATTCACACTAAAAGTGGCCGCAAGGTGGGATGCTGCCATAGCCATTATTCGGCTTCAACCGGTCCGACCCCGAACTCGGTCCAAACTTGAACGACCGCTTGAAGGAGTCGCTGGGCTTGCTCTTATCCAGCAAAGCGTGAATCTATGAACTGAATCCTATCCTCACGCCAAATTGCGAGACGCTCAGCACTCTATACTGTCAGCACTCCATGACCTGGTATAGGGCCATGGCAATGGGATGTGATGTTACGGATGAGTGCCTGTTCTTCAGTGTTCGCATCTCGGTGAATGCATATAATCTACATGGTTTATGATTTATGTATATACACAATTTGTTTATGATAAGCATATTTACAATGTTCTCTTCACAGCCTGCAGCCCTGGGCAATACGGGTCTAGATGTCTGACCGATTGTAGTAAATTCTGTGTCAAGGACATATTCGATGTGAGATCATGTTCCCGCTTTAATGGTGCTTGTGATCTTGGATGTGAGAGCGGCTATAGAGGATCACGTTGCGATCTAAGTGAGTGTTCATGTGGCTAATATATTCTCTCATCATGTAAATGTCCGCTGTTACTACTGTTAGATTGTTTGTGTACATGTACATTTGATTGTCGCACATGAAGTGTAGCAGTATTCGCAGGCACATTTTAATTAACATTTCACAAGTAAACTTCTCTTCTTCGTTCACCTTTAGACGTCTATATAAATAAATGCAAAGAAAGGAACAATCAACTTAAGCTTGTTGATAACCCTAAAGAGTTTGTCCTCAAATGGAGCAGGTGTAAGCCAACATACTTTTCTCTTTGCTAATGTTTCGTCGCGTCGACTTCATTGTCATGTATCAATCAATCATGTGCCATGCCGGAAAGCGTGGGCGTCATGACTTGCCATTTCACTCGGTCACCAGAGTCATGGATCAGCTCAGTGTTCCTGTCTCGTCCATGCCATGTGACCAAGCCATCCAGGTATTTTCCTCTCGGTCTTCCTCTTGGTCTGTTCCCTTCGATCTTGCCAGCTGTCACTAAGTTCTCCAGTCCATTTCTTCTCATAACATGTCCAAAAAATTTTGACTGTCTTCGTCTAATTTCTCTAATCAGTCTACGATTTTCATGTGTCTCCTGTAGTACTTGGTCATTGGTTTTTCTGTCTGTCCATGCTATTCTTTGCATTTTCCTCAGAAAATGTCATTGTCATGTAAAGGAAATCAAAATCAGCCTCACCGGCTGTCTCTGCAAAACAATGGAGGAGAAGAAGAAAAAAAATAAACACATGTATACGGTGTATTTTTAATGACTGTGCAGTGTTTGAAAATATTACCGGTCCAAGTTTTGTATTCACCCTCCGTAAAGTTCATGCAACATAATAGGTAAATACAAAACTTGGACCGCAAAAATGTTTAAAACACTACACAGTCATTAAAAATACACCCTGTATGTTGCGAAGTGAAGAGATCCATTACACATATTCTGTACTTCTTTCAGCTGTCATGTAATGCCGTCCTTAGGTTTGCTAGTTCGCGATGTACTGTTTCTGCTCTTCAGTATTGAAAGAAAACTGTCTTCGCATCCGTAAAAAAGCCATTGTTTCTCTTTATTGTCCTCTACGAACAGCATGTTCTTTCCGAAGTTTCTTTCCATCTTCCTGGATGTCATACTGTTGTTGCCACTGAGAGTACCCTACTCTTGATATCGGTGAATATAAATATGTATCCATACATTCACCATGCATGACCCATCTTAATTGTCGTGTGCTAGAACTGTCTGGAATATTCCACATTTAATACTGTGGAGAAGCATCACATACATACCAGTATGTCATAATACACAGAGAACGTAGACAGTTGACAAAAGGTACTTGTTTATCTTTCACTGTGAATACTGCATCATTTTAGTTTTCTTTATATTGCGAATTGTTTGTATGGATCATGTCTACATGACGTTAAAGTTAAAGCTACTACACATTTGGAAGTCGATTCGGGCAACCGTCTGTTGATAAGTAACATTAAGATAACACTGGAGGGAAACATAACATCTTATAAACTTACTAAATGTAGGATATCTTGGAAATTAGAAACAAAGCAGCAATTTCTGATTACATACCCTAACACGTGAAACGATTAGTAGCACAATCCCGACTTTGTTGTGTGTATATAGTGTCATATTTCTGTGCTTTATTCAACCTCCCTAAAACACAATGCAAACTGTCAATAAAACAAGTTGTCTTGTGCTAATTCTACAGTGTGTGAACTAGGAAAATATGGTCCACAGTGTAACAACACATGCAGTCAGCACTGCGCCAATCAAACAATGGAAGAGACGTCATGTGACCATGTACACGGCACCTGTCGATATGGGTGTCAGACTGGATACAAGCAACCGCTGTGTCTCTCGTGTAAGTTCACTTTAATTGTTTGATTACACTAATCAATCCTTTCATAATGCTAGAAGTATGGGTGTCAGGCTGGATACAAGGAACAGCTGTGTCTCTCGTGTAAGTTCACTTTAATTTTGTGATCACAATAATCCACCCTTTCATAATGCTAAAGGTAAGGATGTAATGCCAAAGGTAAGGATGTAAGGCTGGATACAAACAACCGCGGTGTCTTTTGTGTAAGTTCACTTTAATTTTGTGATCACAATAATCCATTATGTCATAATGCTAGCGGTATCATATGAACGTGCTCGTGTTTGTGTCTCTGTGGACACATTTGTTTGTGGTATTGTGTTCATACAATCATTTTCATAATTAATAGTTCTAGAACATGATATGTCAAATTGTTTTTCTAATCATTAACGATCGCAAATCATTAACTATATCAAATTAGCAATCTGGACATTTTGAGGGAAGCTAAGTCGCAAAGACAACTTTTCATAAATAGCAGAAAGAGGCAGTCGTCGTTTTTGGCCATGTTATAAGAAGACAAAACCTGGAACATGTCGTGACAACCGGAAAGATCTGCGGAAAGAAAGATAGAGGAACACAGCAGGAAATGATTCTGGACAGTCTTCTGTAATGGCATGGAAGGGAGTCAACACAAGAATTAATCCACGCCGTCGGAGATCGCAATTTGTGGAGAGGCGTGATCGGCCACGCCAGTCGGCATGGCATTGCATGATGATGAGGATGATGATGATGATGCTGATGAATCATTAACGGATATAGATTTCTTAAAACTGACCTACGCTCACAGGCCGAATCAGGCTAAGATGGGAACTGTGTTCATTAGGAAGTGTATATTGTTGCCTCTGAAACGCTAACTTCAAGGTGGATTGTCTGTTTTTACTTCACAAGATGTGGTTGTATACATGTGTGTTGTTGTCTCTGACAGGCTAACTTCAAGATGGATTATCTGTTTTCAGTTCACAAGATGCGATCGTATAGAGGAATGGCGACAACATCGTGGACTGAAAGAAAGACCAATGGAAGCAAGCTGATTAAGCTCATCAGAAGTATTCGGTCCACATTCTGGAGTATGGCGTCACAACAAGAACGCTTTAGTATAGAAGAGATCGCGGCAGACCAATAGAGATAATGTTGGACGCTTTTACATCATGGCATGGAGGAACACATGTATCACAAATATCTGGCAGTACAGGAGACAGAAGGCTGTGGACAGACATGATCACCAACGTCACACACCATGGATATAATAATATTGGCAGTACACGAGACAGAAGGTTGCGGACAGACATGATCACCAGCGCCACACGGCATGGACTATAAGATGATTGGCAGTACAGGAGACAGAAGGTTGCGGACAGACATGATCACCAACGTCACACAACATGGAATATAATAATATTGGCAGTACACGAGACAGAAGGTTGCGGACAGACATGATCACCAACGCCACACACCATGGAATATAATAATATTGGCAGTACACGAGACAGAAGGTTGCGGACAGACATGATCACCAGCGCCACACGGCATGGACTATAAGATGATTGGCAGTACAGGAGACAGAAGGCTGTGGACAGACATGATCACCAACGCCACACGGCATGGACTATAAGAAGATTGATTGTACATGAGACAGAAGGCTGTGGACAGACATGATCACCAACGCCACACGGCATGGACTATAAGAAGATTGACTGTACATGAGACAGAAGGCTGTGGACAGACATGATCACCAACGCCACACGGCATGGACTATAAGAAGAATGACAGTACACGAGACAGAAGGTTGGGGACAGACATGATCATCAACGCCACACGGCATGGACTATAAGAAGAATGACAGTACACGAGACAGAAGGCTGTGGACAGACATGATCACCAACGCCACACGGCATGGACTATAAGAAGATTGACTGTACATAAGACAGAAGGCTGTGAACAGACATGATCATCAACGCCACACGGCATGGACTATAAGAAGAATGACAGTACACGAGACAGAAGGCTGTGGACAGACATGATCACCAACGCCACTAATAAACTAAAGATAGGAGATACTAATGACTGTAACTATGAGACTGGTACTATGAAAGACAAACATGTGTTGCGGGAGTGTCCAACAAATGCAGAACAGAGAAATCTATTTAGGTCTACAACCACTCCAGTTGAAGACAAACTCTATGTGGGTGTCAACCAGCTCATGCTGATCGCAGTTTTCTGTAGAAGTATTCATATTGGAGCCTGAAGGCAGGAGAAGAAAATATTTGTAAATTGTCTATGATTGACACCTGTGTGTAGGTACAGGACAGACGCATGTTTCTAAAGTAATATGATGATTAGTGGCATATTACAATGTGGGCCGGAGTCCTGTGTACCACCATCAACTGAGACCCTGACCTAACTGCCGTGTTGTTCTCTGTCATTAGGTCTGGACCTTCGTATCCAATGGCAATAACTCTAACATTGTGGTCACGGTTTAAAGAATATTGTATACAATATATCAACATTCATATCGGAAGTGTTGAAAACAAACGGCCGCCAGGTATCAGTAATGATAATAATAATGATGATGAAGATGATGATGATGATGATGATGGTGATGATGATGAAGATGATGATGATGATGATGATGATGATGATGATGATGATGATGATGATGATGATGATGTTGATACATAGATATATTCCAACCACATAGCCTGTGACCCAGGCAAGTATGGCCCAGGCTGTGGCTACAACTGCAGCAGCATCTGTGTGGCCAGCAACACCACCGACCAGTCTCCCTGTCATCACGTGACCGGAGTCTGTATGTTCGGGTGTCACGGCGGCTACGATGTACAGATATGTCAACAAGGTTTGTTGTTGTTTGTTTTGTTGTTGTGTGTTGTGTTGTTCCTATTGGGTTTCTGACATCAGAAGCCTCACTGTATCTACACGACTTTAAGAAGATATGAAGTCCTGGTCACACTGTGTGCATGGATTTCTTTAGTTTCCGTATACTATCTTGAACTGTTCTACAAAGGTGCATCCCAAGTTCACCGAATCTACTATCTTATCACACAAAGGGAACTTTAACACAGTGCACAAATGCCGCGCAATACCAAAATCCCCAATGTGTGTGTGCATTGGACAATCATCTTCATGTTCAAGGGGGTCGCTAGCAGGAGAAAGATGGTCAGATATAACAGATACGTTTATACAGTTGGTATATGGGGGAAGGCATCACCAGAATACAAGTGACACTCATACAGACATAAGCCAGTGATCTATCGATATACGACTGGCTTCTATACCGTTGACATATGGGGGGAAATTCTTCACCGGAATACAAGCGACAGCCATATATGAGCTGTTGACCTATGTATATGTTTAAATATAGAGCACAACTCACAGCTGGCAACGCTAATCGTATTCTGGTACGAACCTAAGGCCTTGTCCAAGTCAATATGGAAGAACTAGACTCGAGTTTCGCTCTCGTTTGAGCTCGTCAGTAGTGCATATCCTTGACTAGACCTGGGATCAAACACTGGCATGTGAGGTGGATGTGTAACCACTAGACCACGCGGCACACGCTAGACGTGACCAGAATTATCACAATAGAATATCACAACGTCACTCATCGTAGGCTATAGCTCAAAATTGGTCCGTTCGCCGCGACTGACGTCCATCAATCGATGCGGCCTCAAATATGTGACTGACATCTATAACGTTAGCAAGTGGCGGGGGGGGGGGGGGCGGGGGCGGGGGTCTTCACCAGAATACACGCAACAGCCATGGCATGAGCCACTGACCTGTCTATATCTGACTGGCATATCACGTTGTTGTATAACTCAATGTACCTGAAGTGATCAGTCTCCTACACATGGCTACTAGCCAATGTTAAAACATACACGGGGATAGGCTACCAAGACAGGGCGACGAGGAAATGAACTAATCACCTGACCTCCTATGTCAACAATCTGACCAGTCTGACATCTATGACAGTATCTGCTTTGGGGTTGATTTCTTATGAAGATATTTTAATGGTTGGTCACATTTCTATGTAGATGATAGTGATAGGTTACCTTCCCTTATAAATGATAATGATAGATTACCTTCCCTTACAAATTACCATAATAGGTTACCTTCCCAAGTAGATGATGATGATAGCTTACCTTCCCAAGTAGATGATAGTGATACATTTTAATGGTATGTTCATTTGTCTTGTAGATTATAGTGATAGATTTTAATGATTGGTTCATTTGTCTTGTAGATCATAGTGACACATTTTAATGGTTGATCACATTTCCACATTACTGACTGACATAAGCCTGGGTCATTGACAATGAGTTGAGTGACCGGGCATGAGAAAGAATGGAGATGAAAGTGGGAGACAGTAAGGTGAGTGACCTGGCTACGAGGAAAACAATCAACCCTGAGCAATAATGGGGCGGATATGAGTGAAAGACCCCAGGGGGGATGGGGCGAAAGACAGTTATGTGTTGTGTGAAGTCAAGGGACTTCAGGGAGTTGAGTTTGAGATACCAAAGTAGTCGGTAGTCCACGGAGAACTGTGTTGTGTTGTTCTCCTAGTTGTGAAGACAGGCCTGAACCAGAGTGGGTTCTATAGTGAGTGAGGGCCTAAACCCAGAGTGGGTTGCATAGTTGAGCAGTGGCTCCGACCCAATGTGTGGGTTGTATTGTAGGAGATTCAGCCGTGGATAGTAGCTGGACTGAATGTCTTGTGGATTTGATATGAAGCAGGCCGTGAGAAGGCATTGATGTGTGCTGGTTAAATTGTGAGGTGGATATTTATATTCTATGGATTACATTATTTCTGGATGTATAAACATGTTCCGTCTGTCCGTTTTATTTATGTAATAAAGGATTATGTGCGCCAACGGAATCTTGTTTACTGACTGGTGAATATGCACTGCGGGGGTGAGTTATATTGCAAGACAGTTAGATATCTCCATTGACAAACCATGAGTATCGTTACCTAAACAACGACCATCACACGACAATATCACGCAAAGATCATCGAGAACATTGAACAGTATCATTAAGAACGTCGTGTGACACTGAACTTCCCAAGTAGATGATAGCGACAGCACATCTTCCCATACAGATGATAGTGGCAGGATAGATTCCAATATAGATGACAGTGATATGTTACCTTCCCATACAGATAATAGTGGTAGGATAGATACCAATATATAATAGTGATATGTTACCTTCCCATACAGATGATGGTCGTATGATATATTCTAATATAGATGAAAGTGATATGTTACCTTCCCATACAGATGATAGTGCAAGGTTATCTTCCTTTGTAGATTTTAGTTGTCGGTTATCCTCGCTTGTTCTCACAATGCGACATTGAGGTCACACAATGAGACATGGAGGTCACACAATGAGACATGGAGGTCACACATTGAGACATGGAGGTCACACAATGAGACATGGAGGTCACACAATGAGACATGGAGGTCACACAATGAGACATGGAGGTCAAACAATGAGACATTGGAAGGCACACAATGAGACATGAGGTCACACAATGAGACATGTAGGTCACACAATGAGACATTGAGGTCACACATTGAGACATGGAGGTCACACATTGAGTCATGGAGGTCACACAATGAGATATGGAGGTCACACTATGAGACAAGGCGGTCACACAATGAGACAAAACGGTCGCACAATGAGACTAGGCGGTCGCACAATGAGACATGATGGTCGCACATTGAGATATGGAGGTCACACAATGAGACATGGAGGTCACACTTTGAGACATGGAGGTCACACAATGAGACATAGAGGTCACACAATGAGACATTGAGGTCACACAACGAGACATGGAGGTCACACAATGAGACATGGAAGTCACACATTGAGACATGGCTGCCATGGTGTATTTAGAGGGGGGGAGGGGGGGGTGTTGTGCATTCATTCTTCTGGCTCGCTCACCAAACGACTCCTGACACATTTGACACACTGAAGAAGGACTGCGTCCCAGCGATTTCAAAGCTTTTATTGACCACACCTTAGTATCATCCATCATACTGACCCAGTCGTGCCTTGCTTCATGCGCCACACTCCCAATTGCCTAAGTCATGGTGGCATGTCAAAGGTGGCCTGAGCTTACTCTTGTATGTCGTCATGGTCCTCATCAAACTGCTAACAACAACTTTGATAAAGAGAGAACACAAAAATATACTTACAAATGTCAGCATCTGAACACTTCCCTATACATATTCGCTGGGATCTCACCATAGTCAAGTGTGGCAACGTCCCACCGAATCAAGTTGTTGGCCTCGCCATCACCCACTGAAATTCTGGCGAATTAGCGTCGTACAAGTTGCTGTTATCGCGTCAAATAAACTGACGATAAACTTCAAATAAACTGAATCTTTAACATGGAATGGTTGATGGTCGTATTTTCTTCAACGTAGAGCGTACGATGTTTACTCACTGACCCTGAATCACTGAGTGTCGTTTCAAATAATTTGCACCCCTCAGCTGAACTTCGGATCGCTCTCTTTCTGCGTGTCTCACAACTCGCACGAGATGTTTTTGAGCTGTGCTTGACCAGACTCTGTAACACTCAGTAAAGGGTGTCTAACTCCTACTGGTGTTTCAGCAGGTTATCTCCCTTGCTTGTGCCCACACATCACGGTGTGTCCTGGCATATTAAGGTACAAAACTCCCGCTCTACCAAATTATTCTGGGTTCCTTCCCTTACACTACTTACTCTCTTCTCTGTGTACTAATTTGGCTCATGGCAATAGTGGTTGGACAATGAGACATCGCGGTCGCACAATGAGACATCGCGGTTGCACAATCAGACATGGCGGTCACACAATGAGACATGGCGGCAGCACAATGAGACATGGTGGTCTACTGTTTGGAAAGAAAACACATGGGGAAAGATATAAGACTAAGAGAGAAAGAGGTTGCTCTCAGCACACGGCACCACAAAGGCATCAAAGGACTTTGGGCCCGGGCCATACTGAGCTGGGGAGACTTACTGAGAATGGGAGGTAGTGGAATTAGATGATCAAATGTAGTCTTCAGACTGACGAAACTAATGAATCGACGAATTGTGATAGATTGATAATATCTATTGTTTAAATTAGAGAATCAGATTTCACACTTCAGTGAGACATCTCATGATTTGACTCAACAAACTATTAACTGTTCATTTCACCGCTGTAGAAGCCAACCATCTATAGAATGTCTGTCACTTCTGATAGATACGCATTATCATCAATTTCAGATTATGGAAGCCCTGCGGGTCCTGACAACGGGCAGCTGGTTGGTATCATCGTTGGTTGTTTGCTTGGTGTGATTATAGTGGCTGTAATCATTGCCGCTGGGATTATTGTCTTCAGGTAAATAACGTGCATCATTATCTCTTAATCATTACAGCTGATAGTGTAGTCTTTATCTTACTGTACTTGACACCACGCTACAACCGACATTATAATCTATATCTCATTCTATCGGACACCACACTACAGCTGACAGTATAGTTTTTATCTTACTCTACCTAATACAATACTACAGCCGAAAATATAGTCTACATCTTATTCTATCTAACAGCACACTGCAACCGATAGTAGTTTATATCTTACTGTACCTGACACCACAATACAGCCGACAGTATAGTTTATATCTTACTCTACCTGACACAACTCTACAATCAATCAATCAATCAATCAATCATGTGCCATGCCGGAAAGCATGGGCGGTCATGACTCGCCATTTAACTCGATCACCAGAGTCTCTACAGCATCTCTACAGCAGTAATCATAATCTACATCTTACTGTATCTCTCACCACGTTACAGCCGCCATTATAATCTACATCTTACTCTACCCAACACAACATTACAGACTCGTATATTGCCTACATCCTACTCATCTGACACCGCATTCAATCAATCATATCCATGCCGGAAAGCGTGGGCGGTCATGACTTTCCATTTCACTCTATCACCAGCGCCGTGGATCAGCTCAGTGTTCCTGTCTCGTCCATGCCATGTGGCCAAGCCATCCAGGTATTTTCCCCTCTGTCTTCCTCTTGGTCTGTTCCCTTCGATCTTGCCAGTTGTCACTAAGTTCTCCAATCCATTTCTTCTCATAACATGTCCAAAAAATTTTGAATGTCTACGTCTAATTTCTCTAATCAATTTACGATTTTCATTTGTCTCCTGTAGTACTTGGTCATTGGTTTTTCTGTCTGTCCATGGTATTCTTTGCATTTTCCTCAGAAACCACATTTTTCAACTTGACTGCACATTGTCCAAGTTTCACATCCATACTGTCAAAGAGCTACGTAAGAGCGCAGAGCTTAGGAGATTATAAATAGAGCTAAGGAAGATAGCGATCTAGGAAATCAGACAGAAGAGACACAAACACTATAAATAGTTCTACAACGGGACACCCTCGTGTCAACAAGGAGGGCATTGAGTGTGCGTGAGCTGGGTTTGCCCAAGAGACTGGGAAACCCGCATCACGAGAAGTGACCATGTAGTACTGGTTACTATAACCAAGTGACCAGCGTGCTGGAACGCCAAACACGCAAACTAGCGGATGCACACAGAGCGAATTGCTCGTGGCTGAACACGCCACAGGGAGCTTGGGCAGACAGAGACTCGACGGCGTAGGGAACAGACTGTATATCCGCTATGGATACTTTGTTGTTAAGGACAGTATCAATAGTTAGGACTTAAGCTTAGCTTCAGTAGTTATTATCATTAACATCATCTCCTCATTCCATCTTCATAACATACTATGATGTTTAATACCGATGTGGTATTCCGCTCGTGGAGCTTATGCACGATCAGCTCCAAATAAAATGTATCCTTTTGCAAACAATACGAGTTGTCACTTTCGTATGGTGCAAAAGAAGGGAATCCTTGTATGCCTGTCGCAAGTGAGTTGCTGACACATACAAAAGATGGGCTCCATGTATTCCCTCAACACTCTTTTTCTTGTTTCAATTGACATCTTTTTATTGGTCAGAATGTTTTTCATCTTGCTAAAGACTACTTTCGCCATGGCGATTCTTGTTCTAATCTCTTCAAGGCATCTCCCATCAGATGTTATGACTGTTCCAAGATAATTGTACCGATTCACTTGTTGAAGAATATTCCCATTTACTTGTATATTACATTGTGGTACTTCGTTCTTCCTAGTGACGACCATAACCTGTGTCTTCTTACAATTTAATTCCAACCCTAGCTGCTCACTGTGTACAACAACTGCATCTACTAATTGTTGTAGATCTTGTGCATTGTCTGCAATCAATACTGTATCATCTGCATATCTAATGTTATTGATGTTCTCCAATGTCCTCCAATGCTGATTCCATTTATATCTTCTACATTCCTGAACTTATTTTCGCTGTATAGGGAAAAAGATCTGGAGACATGACACATCCCTGCCTAACACCTCTCTTAATAGGTTGATATTGTCCCACTTCATTAACAATCCGTATGGCAGCTTGTTGTTTTCAATAAATGTTTTTTATAAATCTAATGTCTTTCCCATCAATTTGTAGATCTGCAACTATATCTACCATGTTGGCATGTCTAACTCTATCAAAAGCCTTTTGTGTAGTCAAAAAATCAAAGGTGTATATCCTTGTTTACTTCTATAGCACGTTCAATAACTGTTCGCATCATATACACAGCATTTACTGTACCCTTTCCTTCTACAAACCCACATTGTTCTTCCCTTATTTCAGGTTGTATTTTCGTCCTACTATTTGCATGATAATACGTAGCAAAATCATTGTGATGTGGCTCATTATACTAATTGTTCTATGTTGATCACATTCCAAGGTTTCTGATTTCATTGGAATTGTAATAAATACAGAGTTACATAATTCAGAAGGTATTTCACCAGTATCATATAATGTGTTCAGCAGTCTGGTGACTTGCTCTAATCCAAATCCTTCTAAATCTTTAATCATTTCTGTTGTGATGTTATCTGCACCGGGGGGCCTTGCCAACTTTCATATGCTTAAGAACAATTCGAACCTCCATCTTCAAAATTGTCGGCACTTCATTATTAAATCTAATATCATACTGTTTCTCTCTGTTATCATTATAAAGGTTTTTCACATAATCTGTCCATACATGTAGAATCTGATCTTTTTCTATTATGATTTTGCCATCTTTAGTTTTTAGACAGCCTGTTGATGTACTTGTTCTTTTATTAGTAAGTTCCTGAATTCTTTTGTGCACTAATTTGGTATTTTGACTGTTGTGTTGTTTTTCAATGACTAAGCACTTTTCCTCAAACCATGCTTCTTTTGCCTCGTTACATAATATTCTGACTTGTCTGTGAATTTCTTCATATATGGCAGGATTATTTTTTTGAGTTTACTTGTTTCCATTAGGTGTAAAAATTTCTTCTGTTATCCATTTCTTACCACCCACCTTCTTTAATTTTAGAATAGTTGTTTCTGCAGCCACATTGATTGAATTCTTCAACATTTCCCATTGATCATCCACATCCTGGAATATCTCTAGATCAGATAATATATCAAATCTGTTCTGTACTTCTATGTTGAATTTGTTTTGTATTTCCTTGTCATTACTCAATGTACACAAATCATATTTAGTGTTTCCTGTTATATGCTTGACTTTCTTCAACTTTATCCTCAGTGTTCCTGTAAGTAGTCTGTGTTCACTATAACAATCAGCAGTAGGACATGTTTTTGCTATTGTTAGTGCGTTTCTAAATCTTCTGCTAATCAGAATGTAGCCAATTTGGTTTCCTATCCTGCTATCAGGACTCCTCCATGTCCATGATCTTCTAGGGTGTTGCTTAAGCCAGGTGTTTCCTACAATAGTTTCCTGTTCTATTGCCACCTCTACGAGTCTGTATCCTTTTTCATTTCTCTCACCTAAACCATAATTTCCTACTGTGTATCTATGACCTTGATTTCCTACTTTTGCATTGAAGTCTTCTATTATGATGTTTATTTCTGAATTTTTACATTTCTTTAAGGCAGTCTCTATGTTATTATAAAATTCCTCTACACTATCTTCACTGGATTCTCCTATTGGGGCATATACTTGAATAATATTTATGCTAAAATGTCTGCCACTTAATTTAACTAGTAGATCTCTGTCCTACACGGCCCAATATCCTTAAACAGATTTTGATGTTTTCCGGTCCAAAATAATAGCCACTCCCCTTTGTCGGTCTTCACCTCCAGAATAAATAATCTTACAATCTTCATCTATCTTGATGCCTGCTCCTGTCCATCTCGTTTCACACATCCCTCGAATACATTTTTTTTCTTTCAATTTATTGTTTTATGTTCTCTAATTTGTCGTCGTCGTTTAACGTCCTAACGTTCCATGTTGCCAATTTTAACGTCTCTGTCCTCGTCTTGCGATGATCAGTGTTTAGGCGAATCATAATGTACTAGGCACTTTTAAAGAGGTAGTTTGCCGTTGCTTTCCTCTATGGCAGTAACCGTACTGGTCGTTTGACCGCAGCCATTGACTCGAGAGAGCTCCTCTGCCTGCCGTCGTGAAACTTGAGACCATTACCAACCAAAATCTGTCGGCTGCCCTCAAAATTAGCATTACAGCTGTGATTATAATCTAGACCAAACTCCCCTCAACTATTTTTGTCTATCTATGAATTCTTGGAGTTTCGCAAAGATTAGTGCAATTAAAATGAAAGCTCGTGAGCAACGTTAATGCATTAAAGTTGGTATACAATAACATTCAGTAATAAGACTAACATGACCACAGCAGGATTAACGAATTGAAGTCAGCATAGTCATGCATATCTCCGGGATACAACCGACATGAACACAGAAAACATCCAATGTGATTTCATCTCCGTTAAGATTAAATGACTCTGTTCACAGGCGGCGTAAGGCAGCCAGGTTTGAAACACACGGCGTTGAGTCTAGGAACAACATTTCTCTGTCACAGACTGACCCCAACAAGGTCCATCGAAATCTGTCAGGTGTGTACACATTCCCTTTTTTATTTTTAATGTTGCGTTTTTGAAGTGTATGGCGTGTTGAACTCACGGGTCAAAGTTCACCAGTAACTGTACTCTTAGACTGCGGTGAGGGAGAAGTGAAGCCTGACTGCGTGTAGCAGTTTCTTAGATGTCCACTCTTGCCGATACAGAAGTTGATGTTTGTATATACACTTACGCTGACACCAAACATGGGAATTCCTTTCATCACATTATATGTGTGTGTGTGTGTGTGTGCGTGCGTGCGTGCGTGCGTGCGTGCGTGCGCGCGTGCGCCTGCCGGTCTCTCTGGCTGAGGGGTTACAACACTTTCTCCGTAATCCCGTTTATAACGCAGAGTCTCGTGGCGGGAGAGAACTGGGAGCGGTTCGACCCCCGCTGGTGACTTGCGGGATACTGAGCCGGCCGCTCAGAAAGCAATGGCAAACTACTGAGCGTAATCTTGCCAAGAAATCAACAGACAGCTGAAAGATGCTGCTGTTGACAGCGATGTCCTGTAAAGGATATGCAAATTAAAAAAAAACATATATATGTATATACAGTGGTACCTCGGGTTACGAACTTAATTCGTTCCAGAACCCGGTTCGTAACCCGAAACGTTCGTAACCCGAAACATTGAAATCAATGAAATAAATACAATCCGTTTCAAGATGCAAGAATCGTTCTTTTTTATTAGCATCAGGTCGTTTACTTGACAAAACGCAAAGAGACAGAACACATCCAAATGAATTAAATGTAACATAAAAAAAAAAAAAGATTTAGTCTATCTTTATTACTAAGAAAACGATCACAGGAAATTTGTCACTTTCTTTGTAATTCTGAATCATTAGTTTCAGGAGTATCTTGTCGCTGTTTCTTGGCAGCCGATTGGGAATCTTAAAAAAAAAGTTGCTTAAAACTCGATAGGGTCGACTTCATTGCACCGGGTTTTATCCCATATGGCTCGGTCTCTTTCCGCAGCGCGGAAAGCGTCGCACAAAGAACGAACTCCGTATCTCTAGCGACGACCCACAGGAGTCTCCGAAAAATTTAACTCGTGAACCGAAGGACGCGGCCCGGAATCGAACCCACAACCTTCGGAGCCCGAATTAAACGGCTTGACCACTTCGCCACGAAGATTGGGAATCTTTCTGCACCAAGAAACTATCAAGGGAAATTTGTCGCTTCCTTTGCTGGAGAATCATTCTGAAGTGGGCCATCGTGTTATCATTTATCAGGTTTACACCCCTGTTAGCAGCAAGTTTGTTTGGATGATGGTTCACAATGAAATCTTCGACGTCTGCCCACTTGTTGCAAATTTCTTTAATTCTGGCAGTTGAAACAGTCACTGATTCCTCATCATCGGACGACTGCTCCTTTAATGTCTTTAGCTGTTCCTTCTGAAGATTCACAAGCTCATCTGTAGTACTGTTTGACTGTAGGCGATCGTTAGTCTCCATCGTGACACCTTGCTCTCTCTGACAAATTGGGCACGCAGACCCGTCTTACATTCGGCCCTTCCAATCACTCATCTTTCGTTCAACAATTGCATTAGACAATCACATAGGAAGAAACAAAAACATTGTGCAATGAATGTTGTAAACATAAACTAGGCAACTCACCATGTTATGAGGCCCATCTCCCACCTAACCATACATTACCCCACACACACACACCCACCCACACACACACACACACCCAGGGACACATACATACCCCACCAGCCGACCCATCCCCTCTAGCACATCCCCCACCCACACACACACTGCCCTTGCCCGTTCCCCCAACCCAAACACACTCACCAACCACACAAACATCCCCCACCAACACACACATCAGGCGCCCACCACATACACATTCTAAACCACACACCCATCCCCCACCCTTACATCTTCTCCCCACCCACCCACACCCCAACCACCCATCCCCCAACCCTACCTCCATCGACCATATATTCACCACCCACACACACAACCTCCACCCACCCACACATCGCGCATCCACTCACACATCCCCAAACCATACACACACATCCCCACCACCTGACATCTCCCTACCGACCCCACACACACACACACCTCCCTAACCACCTATATATCCCCAATCCACTCACACACACACCCCACCATCCACACATACATCCTCCATGCACTCACACGTGCCCTAATCCACATCATCCACCACACACATATCCCCCACCCACACAATATTCCCAACCCACACACCACATACACATACCCACCACCCACACATCCCACACCCACACACCACCACATCAACATCAAACAAGTAGTATAATGAGCCACGTCACGAAGATTTTGCTAAGAATTAGCATGCCAAGAGTTAGGAAGAAAATACAACCAGAAATAAAAGAACAACAACATGGGTTTGCAGAAGACAATTGTACAAATAATGCTGTATATATGCTAAGTACAGTAAATGAACGTTCTATAGAAGTAAACAAAGTTCTACATCTTTGCTTTATTGACTACACAAAGTCTTTCGATAAAGTAAGACATGTGAACATGGTGGAGGTGATTGTAAATCTACACATTCAAAGGAAAGACCTTTGACATGGAAAAATCATATATTGGAAACAACAAGCTGCCATAATGATTGATAATGAAGTATGTTAATAACAGCCTATTAAGAGAGGTGTGAGACAGGGATTTGTAATGCATACAGATTTTTTTCCCTGTACAGTGAACATATTTTCAGAAATGTAGAAGATATGAAAGGAATCATCACTGGAGGACGAAACATCAATAATATTAGATATGCGGGTGATTCAGTATTGATTGCAAACAATGAGCAGGATCTGCAATAGTTAGTAGATGCGGTTGTTGCACACAGTGAGCAACTAAGGTTAGAATTAAATTGTAAGAAGGCCCAGGTTTTGGCCGTCACTAGGAAGAACGAAATACCACAATGTAATATACAAGTAAATGGGAATATTCGTAAACAAGTTAATCGGTACAATTATCTCGGAACAGTCATAACATCTGATGGGAGATGCCTTGAAGAGATTAGAACAAGAATCGACATGGCGAAAGTAGCCCTTAGCAAGATGGAAACCATACTGACCAATAAAAAGATGTCATTTCCGAAGAGAAAACGAGTGTTGAGGTGCTACATAGAACCTATATTTGTGTATGGATGTGAAGCGTGGACAATGGGCTAACAGGTAAAAAAAAACAACAACACATCTGTTGGCTGTTTAAATGTGGTATGGACAGACAAACAAAAAAACCAATGACCAAGTCCTACAAGAAACAAATGAAAATCGTAAATTGATCAGAGATATTAGACGTGGACAGTCACAATTTTTGGGCAAGTTATTAGAGGAAATAAATTGGAGAACTTGGTGACAACTGGCAAGTTCGAGGGGAAGAGAACAAGGGGAAGGCAGAGAAGTAAATAGCTGAATAGCTTGACGACGTGGCATGGTCGAGATAAGAACACTGAGCTGATACACGTCTCTGGTGATCGAGTGAGATGGCGAAACATGACCACCCACGGTTATCGGCATGGCGCATGATGATGATGTTGTCGAGGACGGGAACTGGTCACTCCACCTCATGTTTCGTGACCAAGTATACACGAAGACCTCACACATCCCACCCCAACAGCAGTGTCGGCTATAGGACTACCATCACCTTGTACACTGGATGTGTGGCTACATTGGGGCAGCTTCTACACTGGATGTGTGGCTACATTGGGGCAACTTGTACACTGGATGTGTGGCTACATTGGGGCAGCTTGTACACTGGATGTGTGGCTACATTGGGGCAGCTTGTACACTGGATGTGAGGCTACATTGGGTCAGCTTGTACACTGGATGTGTGGCTACATTGGGGCAGCTTGTACACTGGATGTGTGGCTACATTGGGGCAGCTTGTACACTGGATGTGTGGCTACATTGGGGCAGCTTGTACACTGTATGTGTGGCTACATTGGGGCAGCTTGTACACTGGATGTGTGGCTAAATTGGGGCAGCTTGTACACTGGATGTGTGGCTACATTGGGGCAGCTTGTACACTGGATGTGTGGCTACATTGGGGCAGCTTGTACCCTGGAGGCATGGCTACATTGGGTCAGCTTGTACACTGGATGTGTGGCTTCATTGGGGCAACTTGTACACTGGATGTGTGGCTACATTAGGGCAACTTGTACACTGGATGTGTGGCTACATTGGGACAGTTTGTACACTGGATGTGTGGCTACATTAGGGCAGCTTGTACACTGGATGTGTGGCTACATTGGGGCAGCTTGTACACTGGATGTGTGGCTACATTAGGGCAGCTTGTACACTGGATGTGTGGCTACATTGGGGCAGCTTGTACACTGGATGTGTGGCTATATTAGGGCAGCTTGTACACTGGATGTGTGGCTACATTGGGGCAGCTTGTACACTGGATGTGTGGCTACATTAGTGCAGCTTGTACACTGGATGTGTGGCTACATTGGGGCAGCTTGTACACTGGATGTATGGCTACATTAGGGCAGCTTGTACACTGGATGTGTGGCTACATTAAGGCAGCTTGTACACTGGATGTGTGGCTACATTGGGGCAGCTTGCACACTGGAAGTGTGGCTACATTAGGGCAGCTTGTACACTGGATGTGTTGCTACATTGGGGCAGCTTGTACACTGGATGTGTGGCTACATTGGGGCAGCTTGTACACTGGATGTGTGCTACATTGGGGCAGCTTGTACACTGGATATGTGGCTACATTGGGGCAGCTTGTACACTGGATGTGAGGCTATATTGGGTCAGCTTGTACACTGGAAGGTGTGGCTACATTGGGGCAGCTTGTACACTGGATGTATGGCTACATTGGGGCAGCTTGTACACTGGACGTGTGGCTACATTGGGGCAGCTTGTACACTGGATATGAGGCTACATTGGGTCAGCTTGTTCCCTGGATGTGTGGCTACATTGGGGCAGTTTGTACACTGGATGTGTGGCTATATTGGGTCAGCTTGTATACTGGATGTGTGGCTACATTGGGGCAGCTTGTACCATGGATGTGTGACTAAATTGGGGCAGCTTGTACACTGGATGTGTGGCTACATTGGGGCAGCTTGTACACTGGATGTGTGGCTACATTGGGGCAGCTTGTACACTGGATGTGTCGCTACATTGGGTCAGCTTGTACACTTGATGTGTGGCTACATTGGGGCAGCTTGTACACTGGATGTGTGACTACATTGGGGCAGCTTGTACACTGGATGTGTGGCTACATTGGGGCAGCATGTACGCTGGATGTGTGGCTACATTGGGGCAGCTTGTACACTGGATGTGTTGCTACATTGGGACAGCTTGTACCCTGGAGGCATGGCTACATTGGGGCAGCTTGTACACTGGATGTGTGGCTACATTGGGGCAGCTTGTACACTGGATGTGTGACTACATTGGGGCAGCTTGTACACTGGATGTGTGGCTACATTGGGGCAGCTTGTACACTGGATGTGAGGCTACATTGGGGCAGCTTGTACACTGGATGTGCGGCTACATTGGGGCAGCTTATACACTGGATGTGTGGCTACACTGGGGCAGCTTGTACACTAGTTGTGTGGCTACATTGGGGCAGCTTGTACACTGGATGTGTGGCTACATTGGGGCAGCTTGTACACTGGATGTGTGGCTATATAGGGGCAGCTTGTACACTGGATGTGAGGCTACATTGGATCAGCTTGTACACTGGATGTGTGGCTACATTAAGACAGCTTGTACACTGGATGTGTGGCTACATTGGGGCAGCTTGTACACTGGATGTGAGGCTACATTGGGTCAGCTTGTACACTGGATGTGTGGCTACATTGGGGCAGCTTGTACACTGGATGTGTGGCTACATTGGGTCAGCTTGTACACTGGATGTGTGGCTACATTGGGGAAGCTTGTACACTGGATGTGTGGCTACATTGGGACAGCTTGTACACTGGATGTGTGGCTACATGGGGCAGCTTGTACACTGGATGTGTGGCTACATTGGGGCATCTTGTACACTGGATGTGTGGCTACATTTGATCAGCTTGTACACTGGATGTGTGGCTACATTGGGGCAGCTTGTACACTGGATGTGTGGCTACATTGGGGCAGCTTGTACACTGTATGTGTGGCTACATTGGGGCAGCTTGTACACTGGATGTGTGGCTACATTGGGGCAGCTTGTACACTGGAAGTGTGGCTACATTGGGACAGCTTGTACACTGGATGTTTGGCTACATTGGGGCAGCTTGTACCCTGGAGGCATGGCTACATTGGGGCAGCTTGTACACTGGATGTGTGGCTACATTGGGGCAGCTTGTACACTTGACGAATGGCTACATTAGGGCAGCTTGTACACTGGATGTGTGGCTACATTGGGACAGCTTGTACACTGGATGTGTGGCTACATTAGGGCAGCTTGTACACTGGATGTGTGGCTACATTGGGGCAGCTTGTACACTGGATGTGTGGCTACATTAGTGCAGCTTGTACACTGGATGTGTGGCTACATTGGGGCAGCTTGTACACTGGATGTGTGGCTACATTAGGGCAGCTTGTACACTTGACGCATGGCTACATTAGGGCAGCTTATACACTGGATGTGTGTCTACATTGGGGCAGCTTGCACACTGGATGTGTGACTACATTAGGGCAGCTTGTACACAGGATGTGTTGCTACATTGGGGCAGCTTGTACACTGGATGTGTGGCTACATTGGGGCAGCTTGTACACTGGATGTGTGCTACATTAGGACAGCTTGTACACTGGATATGTGGCTACATTGGTGCAGCTTGTACACTGGATGTGAGGCTACATTGGGTCAGCTTGTACACTGGATGTGTGGCTACATTGGAGCAGCTTGTACACTGGATGTATGGCTACATTGGGGCAGCTTGTACACTGGACGTGTGGCTACATTGGGGCAGCTTGTACACTGGATATGAGGCTACATTGGGTCATCTAGTTCAATGGATGTGTGGCTACATTGGGGCAGTTTGTACACTGGATGTGTGGCTATATTGGGTCAGCTTGTACACTGGATGTGTGGCTACATTGGGGCAGCTTGTACCATGGATGTGTGACTACATTGGGGCAGCTTGTACACTGGATGTGTGGCTACATTGGGGCAGCTTGTACACTGGATATGTGGCTACATTGGGGCAGCTTGTACACTGGATGTGTCGCTACATTGGGTCAGCTTGTACACTTGATGTGTGGCTACATTGGGGCAGCTTGTACACTGGATGTGTGGCTACATTGGGGCAGCTTGTACACTGGATGTGTGGCTACATTGGGGCAGCATGTACGCTGGATGTGTGGCTACATTGGGACAGCTTGTACACTGGATGTGTGGCTTCATTGGGGCAGCTTGTACACTGGATGTGTGGCTACATTGGGGCAGCTTGTTCCCTGGAGGCATGGCTACATTAGGGCAGCTTGTACACTGGATGTGTGGCTACATTGGGGCAGCTTGTACACTGGATGGGTGGCTACATTGGGGCAGCTTGTACACTGGATGTGTGGCTACATTGGGGCAGCTTCTACACTGGATGTGAGGCTACATTGGAGCAGCTTGTACACTGGATGCGTGGCTACATTGGGGCAGCTTGTACACTGGATGTGTGGCTACATTGGGGCAGCTTGTACACTGGATGTGACGCTCCATTGGGGCAGCTTGTACACTGGATGTGTGGCTACATTGGGTCAGCTTGTACACTGGATGTGTGGCTACATTGGGGCAGCTTGTACACTGGATGTGTGGCTACATTGGGGCAGCTTGTACACTGGATGTGTGGCTACATTGGGGCAGCTTGTACACTGGATGTGAGGCTACATTGGGGCAGCTTGTACACTGGATGTGAGGCTACATTGGGGCAGCTTGTACACTGGATGTGTGGCTACATTGGGGCAGCTTGTACACTGGATGTGAGGCTACATTGGGGCAGCTTGTACACTGGATGTGTGGCTACATTGGGGCAGCTTGTACACTAGATGTATGGCTACATTGGGGCAGCTTGTACACTGGAAGTTTGGCTACATTGTGGCAGCTTGTACACTGGATGTGTGGCTACATTGTGGCAGCTTGTACACTGGATGTGTGGCTACATGGGGCAGCTTGTACAATGGATTTGTGGCTACACTGGGGCAGCGTGTACAGTAGCTAGGTTGTGGACATGTTTACCCGCTGGTCGGACTCTTAGTTAAGACACGTAGTTATCTTTAATGTCTAGAGCATCTCTATAATCATTCTTGTTCAACGACAGTCTTTTTTCTATTTCATAACAGACGACGGATATGAAATTTCTGGATTGTCTAACTCAGCGACCCAGGTGGCAACACAGATGGGATCGAAGGGGAAGATCAAGCGTGACGAGAGGTTTGAAGTCGATAATGGGGTACAGACGTGTGCTGACAGTGTGGCTCACACGTATGAGGACATTGATGATAATCTGGCCAGTCCATATGAAGCTGTTGTGGCTGACAGCAACAAGGACATCACACCCACACACAAATATCCTGATTATATAAATACACTTTAATTGATTGACTGATGGATAAAGTATCCATGTCAGATGGATAGATATTGTACGCATGTCAGATGCATAGCTATTGTATCCATGTCAGATGTATGCATGTTGTATCCATATCATATATATATATATATATATATATATATATATATATATATATATATATATATATATATATATATATTGTATCCTTATATGTATAAATTTCGTATCCATGTCAGATACTTTACTACAGAGATTTCTGTGTTATGTTGTGTATCTTCTCCAGAGAAATTGCTGTATTGTCTGTTTGCTGTTTTGTGTTGTGTATCTTCACTTGGAAGATTGCTCTGTTTTCGGGTGTGTCTTCTCCAGGGAGATTGCTGTGATGTCTGATGTATTTTCACTTGGGATATTGCTGTGTTGTCTGTTGTATCTTCACTGTGGAAATTGCTGTGTTGTCTGGTGTATCTTTACTGTGAAGATTGATGTGTTGACTGGTGTATCTTCACTGGGGAGATTGTTGTGTTGACTGGTATACCTTCCTGGGGATATTGCAGTGTTGTCTGGTTTATCTTCTCTGGGGAGATTGCTGCGTATTCTGGTGTATACTGCAGATAACTATCTCTTTATTATTAAATACATCCCACGTACGCGTCCTTGTGTATTTCCTATGTGCATGTCAACCAGTGCTCGTGAACAGATAAAAGCTATGGCGGCAATACAATATTATGACAGGAATAAAATAGGTAGTCAAATATGGCAGGTGTGACATGTCATGATAGAAACCAGAAAGGTAATAAAATATGGCAGATGTGGCATGTCATGTCGGGTAATAACATATGGCAGGTATAACATGATATGACAGGTAATAAAGTATGGCAAGGTATAACATATGACAGGAAACTAGTGACTAGTCAACCAAAACAACATTGTCGATAGAGCTACCAGTAACATGAAGCAAGAGGTGATGATCAGCACAGCTGGAGGGGTGATGTAACAACATGGCTCCTGAAGAACCACTAGCTTCTATTGATTACATATGTCTCCTTTATCTTTTAGCTAGTTAGGTATGATGCCTAGCCGTCTCAAATAAAGGCCAGAAACAGGAGACACCGGTCGCAAATGGGGCAGGTATAATACTCCCACGGCAGTTGTAATCGTAAAGAGAAGGCTGCATGACAGCTGCTCTGCCAACAATGATGTCAAAAAAGACCAATCAACAGCATATTGGGCCATCTAGGGTGGATAGAATATGTCAACCAGTCTTAAGTGTGCTCCTTGTTTTGATTAGTTTCATTGCACGCGGATATCATCATCAGAACTCAGTCTCCTCCCGATGAACACACATGAAGAATGTCAGCTCAGTGCGCAAACTCCGTATGAAGTAAACTTTACAAAACTGCAATGACAGTCGGAAACGCTGACCTCTGAGGCGGGTTTCTAGCTGTGACGCACGTCTCTTGAATGAAGAACATTGAAGAAGACACAGTTTGGAGAACATCAAATGTATGTATTTACCGATTCTTGGAGCCAGCAAACGTATATTACAATAGAACAAAACAAACACATTAGAATCAAACAATGTTTGTTCCTCCCCCCCCCCCCCCCCGCCCCCGAGGTCGTCTTTTACCTCGATCTTTCTGAACTTGAAGATTCTTGATCTCATTTCATGTACACTGATAGTGCCATATTTTCACGTTCCAGTTTGTGTATAGGGCATAGTACTTTATAACTTCAGAATTGTACATCCAACATAACACTTTCTAAACTTCAGAATTGTACATCCAACATAACACTTTCTAAACTTCAGAATTGTGCATTCAACACACTGGCACCTTGCTGCTTGACGGACGATAGTTTGTTACATTGTGCTTAACAAAATATAGAATAACTACAACCCATGGCTGTAGCGAATGTGACTCTAGACAGACTAATTTGTCCAGTAATTGTTAATCCAAACAGCATGCATGTGAACACATTGTCATTTCCATCATCACGCACCATCTCAGTGTTTGACATATCTGCAATCAATTCCTCTCATATCTTTATCCAATATGACACGTTCTATAATCCATGTTTGCTTTTCTTTGTCACAACATAATACAAATATTATGTTTGAGTATTTCTAAAGTGTGTGACAATGTGCCTAAACGACATACTAATTTCAATCAAAACGGAATGACAGTTATTCATTGTACGCAATTGTTTATTTATGTTCTCTAGTGTGTCATCTCTTCGTGGCTTAGAGGTTATGACTTTTCTCCGTAATCTCGTATACTCTCGTCGGTAGCGTGATGACGGTGAGAATCAGCAGTGGTTCGAATCGCATCGGTAACTTACGGGGTATGTGAGCCGGCCGCTCAGAAAGCAATGGCAAACTACTGAGCGTAATTTTGCCAAGAAATCAACATACAGCTGAAAGATGCTGGTGTTGACAGTGATGTCCTGTAAAGGATATGAAAAATAAAAAAAGAAATGTGTCATCTAGTCTCTACTTCCTCCATCTACATCTATAACTACCACACAATACATGCGTGTTTACATGCAAAGCGTTGTGGAACGTAATGAGTACGGCAAGGCACGTAGAGCGCCCTGGTCATCCACTGCACCTGTATTCGTCTCCAGTCGTCTTGACTTGTCTTGCCACTGGATTCAGATGGACTCAGGGGAGAGAGTGAGGTCGACGAATTGCGCAACTCTTCCTCACTTTAATCCAATTCATCGCGCAAGTCATCATTCATCCAGCCTTCATATAGCACGAATTCCGCAACTCTTTCTCACTTGAATCTAATTCATTACGCAAGTCATTCTTCATCCAACTTCATATATCACCTTTAAGCTCTGTGGCGATGGGCGAGCGGCGAAGCAGCAGGCGTGGGTACGCTGGCAGCCGTAGTCGCAGACCTGCACACAGGCGGCTCAGGCCATATGGTCGCCTTCTACTGACCGGGGCAGCAGTGGAATTCGGCAGCCGCCTGAGTGACTTATCAGCCCTCTATAGGAAAGCACTGTTCACCTCCATAACAAGGAAGGGGCTAGAAAATTGTTCCCTAAATATTGTCTGCTTCATCATTACCTAACCTGCTAGCCACGGTTGGTTGCTATCCTATACTGCGGTCGACATACAAACAAAGCAAAAAGAGGTAAAGCTAAAAAAGCAAACCATATTCCCTTGACAATCGGAACTTAGTATGTACGCACCTTACGTGATAGAGACAGCGCGTCGGGTCCATTAGAGACGAACAGCACTTATTGGGAGAGAGCTGGGCAGGTACAACATCGACATTGCAGCCTTGAGCGATAACGACTGGCGGAAGAAGGTCAAATCAGTGAAGTAGGTGCCGGCTACGCAATGTTTTCTGGAGTGGAAGGAAAGGAGAGGAAAGACGCCAGTCCGGTGTGGGATTTGCCATTATGTCGGCCCTGATTGGTAAATTAACTGGATTTCCGAAGGTTATAAAAGACAGGCTTTTGGCCTTTAAGTTGCCCCTGCTGAACGGAAGGAAGCATGCAACTTTCGCGAGTGTCTATTCACCAACCATGACAAATGAGGACCTGCACAATGTATTAACATGTATTCCCAAAGGAGACAAACACATACTTCTTGGGGACTTCAATGCCAGAGTAGGCACGGACACCACCTAATGGAGTGGCATTATTGGAAAGCACGGAGTGGGAAATTGTACAGCAATGGACTCCTCCTTCTTCAGACATGTACCGAACACGATCTCATGATCACCAACGCAATTTTCCTTCATTCCATGAGAAATAGGACAACGTGGATGCACTCTATCTCGAAACACTGGCACCTCATCGACTAAGTCATCGTCAGGAGGTGTGACAGACAAGACATTCGCGTGACAAAATTCGTGTGTGGTGCCGAATGTTCGCCAGCTCATCGTCTCATTGTCTCAAAAATAAGCATACACCAACACGGCATCCTCAAGGGGTAAAAGTGCAAAAGAAGGTAAATGTCACCCGCCTAAGCAGCAAAATTATGCAGCTGTCGTTTGAAAACATGAGGGAAGGCCTCCTCAAGCACAGTGCCGCAGCTAGCAGGATGAGGAAACAGAGTGGAGAGCCCTAAGGACATAATTTACAACACTGCTATGGAAATCCTAGGTCCGGACCAGCGAAAGCATAACGACTGGTACTGGTTTGATTAAAATTCTGAAGACATCAACTAATTGCTGGCCGAGAAACATCTTCTCCTCAAGGCATACTTGAATGACACTAAATCAACATAAAAAAGATGCCTTCAAGATCATTCGGAGAGCAGTGAAGCGGAAACCTTGGCACATGCGGGACTCCTGGCTGAGCAAGAAAGCTGATGAAATACAAGGCTTTGCTGACAGACATGATATGAAAAACTTCTACGACTCCCTGAACGCGGTCTACGGTCCTCCATCACCAGGCATAGTCCCCCTCCTCAGTGCAGATGGGGGAGTATTGGTCACCGGTAAGAAAGAAATTCTTCAACGCTGGGCAGAGCATTTCAGCAACATCTTAAATGCAACCTCCTCCTTCGATGATGAAACCATCAACTGCCTTCCTCAAGTTCACACTAATGATACTCTTGATGGCCAGCCAACCAAAGTGGAAGTAAACAAAGCCATCCAGCAACTCTCCTGCGGCAAGGCACCTGGTCCTGACCCCATCCCAGCAGAGATATACAAGGCAGGTGGGTCGGTCCTAACAGAGCAGCTTCACCAAGTCTTTACAAACATATGGATGAACGAGACCATGCCACAAGATTTTAAGGACGCGTCAATAGTCAACCTCTACAAACGTAAAGGAAACCACTAATCCTGTGAACGAACGAACGAACGAACGGACGAACGAACGAACAAACTTTATTTTCAAAGGGTTAAGAATTGGGCACGCAGGCCCGTCTAACATTCTGCCCTTCTATCACTCTCTTTCATACATTATTTCATTCACACATCATTCAAGGCTAACAAAGAACAGTAACAATATAAAAGATATGCATTATAAAGGCATGGGCAAAATGCAAACATCAAAACTACACGACACAGTAATATTAGATAATGGTCTGACACTTGTTATTAGCCATGTGGAATATACTGGCCTACAAAAAGGTGATTGGCTGTTATACTAGGGTTTTGTTATTATTATTATTATCTCAATTATTAAGGGGGAAGGTAATCCGTATTGAGATAGTGTTCGAATAATTTGCGATTATATGAATAGGGATTGGTGATGTCTTTGATTTCTTGTGGAAGATTGTTCCACAGCTGAGATGCAGAGTACGTTAAGCTTGTTTTGTATAAGTCAATCCTAGGCTTCGGAATGTGTAGTTCACTGCCTGTCAGGGTCTTGTTTTACACTAACAATGGCTCGTGTTCTCTAACAGGAGTGAAACAACCACCGAGGCATCTCCTTGCCATCAATTGCAGGTTAGATACTCGCCAGAATTCTTCTCAATCGCCTCACAACCTATCTCGACCAAGGTCTTCTCCCTGAGTGTCAATGTGGCTTCAGAAAAGGACTCGGAACTGTTGACATAATTTTCGCTGCAAGGCAGCTGCAAGAGAAATGTCAGGAACAGAACTGCGAAATGTTCTCCTCGTTCATTGACCTTACAAAGACTTGCGATACAGTCAGCAGAGAGAAGATTATGGCGAAATATGGCTGTCCACGAAAGTTTGTTCAAATAGTGCGACTATTTTATGATGGTATGCAGGCAAGAGTACAGGAAAATGGTGAACTGTCTGAGCCCTTTCCTGTCCCATAGAGTGAAGCTAGGATGTGTCATGGCACCAACACTGTTCAGGGTCATGTTTTCAGCTGTGTTGACGATTGCCTTCGAGAACAACGACATTGGGATAGACATCATCTACCGTATGGATGGAAAGTTGTTACATCGAAGAAGGCTGAAAGCTTAAACCAAAACTAACAGCGACACCGTCAGAGGCAGTGAACGTGGGGGAGGGGGGGGGGGGTCGTCCGGGACGACCGTTCACTGCCTGTCAGGGTCTTGTTTTACACTAACAATGTCTCGTGTTCTCTAACAGGAGTGAAACAATCATACACAGACAATGATTGTACTCAAACACACGGCGACAAAACTGCAATACTTTAATCACACTTCTCAACGGCATTCATATAATGCAGCGCTCACAATCAGCGACAATGCCATTTACAGATACATACACACAATATACAAGTTCATAAATGAATGGAATAAAGCACTCACTCAGTCTCTAAATCAATTCTACAAAGCATACAAGCTTTCGTCCAATAAAGCATAGACCAATACATAAATACGTGCACCACTCTCTTTCATGTCCATCCAGTCTCGAAGTCCTAGGCCGTCTGAGCTATCAGCGATGGTTCCTCGTTGGCCCTGCTTTCAGTCCTCGTGCGCTTCGTGCATGACGCTGACCACTGACCATCCACTGCGTAGTAGCTGTTAGTCAAGTTCACGGTCGTACTTGGTCGTCGCCCCCTGGCGATGGCGATGGAGATTCTGACAGGGACAGAAATGGATACGCTTGCAAACAAGGCTTAAAGTCTATAAAGCAGTTGTATTATCCACACTGCTATATGCTTGTGAAACATGGACTGTTTATCAGCGACACGCTAGGAAATTAAACCAATTCCACAAGTCTGCCTTAGGAAGCTTTTGAAAATTAATGGCAAGACAAGATCCCAGACACTGAATTCCTAGAAAGATCGTCCATGCCCAGTATACACACTCAACTAATGAAGAATTAAATTCGCTGGGCTGGTCACTTAACTCGCCTACCAGATCACAGGCTCCCTAAACGAATTTTGTACGGCGAGCTGTGTTGTGGTAAACGCTCCCAAGGCGGCCAGAAGAAACGCTGTAATGACAGTCTAAAAATCTGACTGAAAGCTTTTGATATTCATCACGACACTTGGTGGGAAACTGCAGCCAGAGACCGAAATTCGTGGTGTACATCATTACGCAAGGGTGCAGTCACTTGTGAAGCAATCAGGACGGCAAGCGTTGTGGAGAAAAGGCTGGACAGAAAAAAAACACTGCAGGAGTTCCTCCCCCATGAACGTCAAGCATTCTTTGCCCACATTGTCAAAGAACATTCCGAGCCAAAATAGGCCTCATTAGCCATCTTAGAACTCACGGTTCCTTACTTTCAACCCCACTGGATGAAATGAATGGTCATCATCATTCTTGATGGACAAATAACAAACTTACCATATAAAGAGACCAGGAGGCAGTACAAGGTGACCAATCGACTTACAAAAAGTTACAAAGCGCAACTGGAAGGCCAACCGAACGTTCTGAGATCAAAGTTGTGCAGCACTGAGGAATAAAGAGGCAAGACGCAAGAGACACATATTATAACCGTTCAGCGCATCCTGGACAAACTGAAGCAAGTTCAGCAGAAGATTGAGCGTTATGTAGCTCGAATGACTGCTATAAAGGCTGAGACAGAAGAATACCTATCATAAATACAAGAAGAAAGAGAACAGACAGAAGACACTATTTAACAGATCTAAGAAGAAAGAGAACAAATAGAACTGCTCAAATCATAGAAAGAAACATCTTCACCAGAAAGCACAAAGTCCCAGACAGAAGAGGAAGCAACAGACGAAGAAATAATAGTGGAGGAAGAATACGACGGCTACCCAGACCAAGACAAAGTGTGTATGTAGGTCGTGAGTCGGTATCGCACAAGATCCCAAAGAAGACCGAGAAGGCACAAAAACACAAGACATAGCTGGAGGAAGGATAATGACTGGTAATCATCCCTGTAGGAAACAACACCATATGATTGGCGGGTACACAATCACAAAAAAGTCGACAGGTTCGACTTCATTGCTCCGGGTTATATCCCATATTGCTCGGTCTCTTTCCACAGAACGGAAAGCGTCGTACAAAGCACGAACTCCGTAGCTTTTAGCGACGACACACAGGAGTCTCCGAAACATTTAACTCGTAAACCGAAGGACGCGGCCCGGAATCGAACCCACGACCTTCGCAGCACAAATCAAACGGCTTGACCACTTCGCCACAGAGACTCCCAAGGGTACACAATTACGTCAGGCCTTAACAAGTGTACGACTCTGTACAGACAGGTAAGACCACAGGGATGAAAGGAACACAATTGCAGCCACTCAACTATTTCAAGGAAGCAGATATACGCATCTATATTTTCGAAAGAAGAAGTAATAGACACAATATAAAGGCCCCAAATACAACGAAATCGATATAGTCGATGGTTGAACGGGGGCCATTCGTCTCAAGAGTTGGAATTGGAGTTGAAATACCGACCGGGATTCGAACCTGTCACCACCAAATGTCGACAGCGCTTCACTGCAGGAACAAGCGTACTTCGACGAACACCAACTAGACACCCCTATAAAAGGTGTTTTTATTAGCCTGGTTTATCATCCACCTGGAACGCACAACTATGGAATGTGGACATAATTCGTTTCTAACAATTGTCAGTTGAACTCATGCATCAAATTGTTGTCGGCTTCAGTGACACGTTGTCTTCTGTGATTCGCTAAACTGCACCCCGGATTTAGACACACAAAACCAGATCATAACTTATCAGAAAAGAAAAGAACCGGATAGAACTGAACAGAGGGGGAATAAACACTAGGGATAGCAGATCTGAGAGGAATAGAAACGAACTGAGAACTGAGTAGAACACAAGATAACACAACTAACGTTTCTACGGTCACGTGTCCGATGACGATCTCTTACAGCTGGGCCTTTCCTCTTCCCCGACTTTACACTAGACCACGTGATTTTCATTAAAGCAGAGACCACTGCTTCCATAGTTTCTAAATAATGTGTACAACAATTTAGCGGGGTTGTTTATAGTGGCCTTCAGAGCCTCATCTGGGACACCATCAAGACCAGCAGCTTTCCCATCCTCTGCTCGTTTGCAGACTGAATCCATAAAGGTGTTTTGGCCTGACCTAATATTCAGTGCTGTGAATCTACATTTGCATATCTACATCCGTGTACGTCGTGTCAAGATGATAGGTGCTTCATTTATAATTCACCGCAAACAAACCGCATAATTATTTTTAGCATTGACCTAGATCAGCTGGGATCGTCGATTTGCAGAATAGTGATATCGGATTTCACGTCATAATTGGACAAGTGTGTTTGGTGCCCATTTTATACTGGGTCGTACTAGTAATTTAGCTCAAACAACCCTCCCACACTCACATTTCCCTCGAAGGAACATATGCCCTCTGGCCGACAGGCAGATTCCACACCCAAGGCTGCCACTAACCACCCAGCCACCTGTATTATATGTCAGCTGTAGCAGGCATGTGTGAATCGTATGGTATGAGGTTCTGTACTGAATGCAGTAGGCTTGTGTTGATCTAATGGCACGAGGTTTTGTATAGTGTGAAAAAACGATGCAACGAAAATGGCATCAGCCAACAAAAGTTAAAGTCATATGCCAAACATTTACCGCGATCTTGGGAGTGTAGCAACAAAGCGCTATTTGAACCCTGGCATTGATCACAACATACCCGCATCCTGTTCGTGTTGTCACCATAAAATGAGATCACCAACAGTGTACAGGGGATTTCATCTTTGGTACAGTGCCACTGAGAACGGTATGTTCTGAAGTAGAAAACAAACTGCAGACCACGTCCATGGCAAAGAAAGTGACAACGCTCATAAATGGAAATCTCGATACATGAAGCTCATAAACGGGCATTCACCAGCTGTCTAGCTTCACCTCGACACCGCAAGGTACAAGAAGTTAAGACGAGATGAGATGTGATGATGAGAGAAGATGCGATGAGATTATGATGATGATATGATAAGATAAGTTGATGAGACTATGAGAGAAGATGACATACGATGATACAATGATATGACAAGATGAGATGAGACAAATTTTGACAATGTTGGCATCACAAATAACAACAAAGGGCTGCTTGCCCACTGGTCATGGGTGGGAGTTTGTGTAAACATGAATAATATACTAACATGTCCATGTCTTTCCTTTGTAAATATTTCTATTATATTTGATGTGTTTTAATTCCAATAGTTTTCTTATTTCTATCCATAACTAAATGCGAATGTATTGTTTATCGCTCACAGAAGTAGACGAAAGAAGCAGAGACTAGAGAACACACTAGACAACATAACAAATTTACAGCTGTAGTTTGACGGGGATTCGAACCTGTCACCTCCAAATAACGACAGCGCCATGCAGCAGGAACAAGTGTACACGTATTACCAGTTAGACATCCCTATAAAAGGTGTCTTCGTTAGCCATGTCCATTATCCACATAAAGCCACAATTATTGAATATGGACAGAATCCGTATCTAACCGTTGTCACTTGTTCCTGTAGCGAGGCGCTGTCGTTATTTGGAACTGATAGATTCGAATCCTGGTCGGTTTTTATATCTTGCAATGTGTATGTTTTCTAGTGCGTTCTTTGGTCTCTACTGCTCTCTTCTACTTCTATAAACGCCAAACAATGCATTTGTATTTATTTATGAACCGTCTCGGCGGCCTCAAAGAGTACCCCTTTTGACATGTATTATTTCTACCTGTCACACGTTTTCTTGATGATAATATCAAGGTTCTTGATGATATTTGCTTGATATTATCGTGTGATGGTCGTTGTCTAGGTAACGATACTCAGGGGGTGTCAATGGAGATATTTAACTGTCTTGCAATATAACTCACCCCTGCAGTGCATGTTGACCAGTCATTAAACAAGATTCCGTTGGCGCACATAATCCTTTATTACAGAAATAAGACGGACAAACGGAACATGTTTATACATCCAGAAACAATATAATCCATAGAATATAAATATCTTCCTCACAATTTAACCAGCACACATCAATGCCTTCTCACGGCCTGTTTCTTATCAACTCCACAAGACAGGTAATCCAGCTACTATCCACGGCTGGATCTCCCACAATACAACCCACACATTGGGTTGGAGCCACTGCTCAACTATGCAACCCACTCTGGGTTTAGGCCTACACTCGCTACAGAACCCACTCTGGGTTCAGGCCTGTCTTCACAACTAGCAGAACACCACAAAACGGAGATCTCTCTTAAACGACCTGACCCGCAGTCGGTCTCTTCTCTCACTCCGACTACCGATCAGTTCGGCATCTACACATCAACTCTCTTGAAGTCCCTTGACTTCACACAAAACTAGCCTGTCCTTCCCCCATCCCCTGGGGTCCACACTCACCCTTCCCATTATTTCTAAGGACTGGCTGTTTACTCATAGCCAGGTCAGTCACTTTACTGTCTCCCACTTTCATCTCCATTCTTTCTCATGCCCGGTCACTCAACTCACTGTCAATGACCCAGGCTTATGTCATCACCCCCCTCTTAAAAGAAAACTTCGTTTTCAAATATTGGGAGACCAAAACTTACTAAACATGTGACCCAGACATATAGCCTGGGTAGCCCTAATTATGGCTGCACCTTACTCTAGCTACCACACTACATAATACATCAAATGCTCATATTACACTCCTATATTCATCACACATAAATACAACCATCTTTCTATCTTGTGTATCAATGCATGAACTAATACATCACATAATAATAATACATCATAGGAAAGCATTATACTTATGTACCCACAGGTCTCTTACTACTTCACGACCACACAATACTATTTGTGTACCGACCCTATATCAGGTGGTTCTGTTCTTGCATTAACCCACCTCTGATTCCTGTCGATGCTGTGTCTATCTTTCATGTACCCATGACTCATGGTACCTCTACAATTACAACATCTGTTTGCTATCCCTAGCCCTGGGTCAGTAATGTCGCGAACACTCTTTTGACCTGATTCAACTTTCCTATCTGCATATTGCATCGTTACATTTGAGTCTCTGTTTAGTCTGAACTCTTTATTCAATCTTGGCCCATATATCTGGCACCTTGCTTTCTGCTGCATACGCCTTATGCCTATGTGCCCTGCCCATGCACTATTCTGAGCTGTTCTATTATATCGGTCTCTATGTGCTAAAGGTACTGCTACTTGCCCACGTGCAGTTCTGCTATCTGAAAGCCTGTGAGTGAGAACATTGTTCTTCCTCTCGAAGCACCATCTACCTTTCTTTGACCGCCTATGTTCTACTCTCCTACACCCTTGGGAACATTTGTTCAGAGTAGTATCTTGTCTCTGGGATTCCCTAGCACTATAGTTGGGATCCCTTCTCATCTGCTCAGCTGTCCTCTCCTTGTCCTGAGTTCCTGTGTCTACTTCAAGTGCCTCTTCTACCTCAGCTATACTCTCTAATTTAGGTTCTCTTGTGGTAACTACCTCATTACTGCTTACACTATATTTTTGGTCCCAATAAACTACTTCCTCTTCTGTACAATCTTTAACTCCTATAACATTTCCTATGACCAAATCAGCCACTGGTTAATCCAAAACACACGCTGTCACTCTTCCAGTGATATATGGTGTTTTTACAGTTATTATGGCTAATGGGTAGAACTCTACTGTGCCGTTGAATGTTATGCATCTAATCTTTTTCCCTGTATAATCCGAGGGATGAACTAAACTCGTTCTAACTCCAATGGACGTACATCCGGAATCCCTAATTGTTAACGCTGGTCTATAATTGACAAATCCCTGATGCAGCTTCAAGCTTCCTCTTTCATGTACTGCTGATCCTGCTTTTACTGTATGACCACATATTAGGACTGGCTGACTATCTTTTTCAAAAAGAGGTTTGCACCACTACAATCTTCATTGTTCAGCGTCTCAATTACTTGCGCTGCATTTGAGTGCTCTGTTTCTCTCATCCTACATTGATGGCTGAAATGCCCCTTCTTTCCACATTTGAAACAAGTAATCTCCCTTTTACTGTTGTTCATTGGTCCATCTGATGGTTGTGCATCACACTCTGCCATTTTGTGTCTCCAGCTCCCACAATTCCAACATCCGGCATAATTTGGACGTCTCTGGAAGTTCCCTCTTCTATATGGGTACCGCCCTACTCTACCAACATTGTTTCCTCGGAAACCATTATCTTGAAGTTCTTGTTGCTCATCTTTCTGTGCTGAATCCACACTTTTCGCCCTTGGTCTGATGACTGGATTCTGGTCCTGTTTAGTGTACGCTGCACAGACTATTTCCTCACTCATTAGTTTCCCAATAGATACGTTAGGATGTGCAGTCATATAGTTTTGCCCTAACTGAGACATTGTGTCTATGTCCTTTGGCTTCCGTTCCTCAAAGAACGCCACTAAATTAGAATTGCATGCAGATACTACCATGTCTCTTAACATTAAATCTACTAATTTATTAAAATCTTTCCCTACTTCTGCGAGCTCCATCCATTTGTTAAATGCATTCTTTACAGTGTTAACAAAGTCTGTGAAATCTTGATTTGTCTCTGGCACTAACTGTCTAAACTTTGTCCTATATCCATGCTCAGTGAGTTGGAACTTTGTCAGCAAACGTTGACGTAAGATAGTGTAGTTGTTCCTTTCTTCTACAGGTAAATTGAACATGGTGTCTAGTGCCTTGCCCGTAAGAAGCTCCCCTAGTCTAATAGCATACTGTTCTTCGGGGATGCCTAACACTTTCGCTGATGCCTGATATCTGTCAAGATAAGCTTCAAGGTTGTCTCGGTCCGTAAAGTATGGCAGTTTTAGTCTCTGTGACGACTGCGACGGTTTTCTACTTTCCTCACTTTGACCCTTCGATGCAAATTCTAACTTTTTAATAGCAATTTCCGCTTCCATCTTAATCTTCTCTTTCTCAATTTCCATTCTCATGTGTGTGTCTCTCTCTCTCTCTCTTCCTGTAGACGCTTGGCTTACATTTCAGCCTGTCTTTGTTCTCTCTCAGCTCACTTTTCTTCCTGTAGACGCTTGGCTTCCATTTCAGCCTGTCTTTGTTCTCTCTCAGCTAACTTTTCTTCCTGCAGGCGTTTTGCCTCGAGTTCTGCCTGTCTCTGTTCTCTTTCGGCTTGTCTCTGGTCTCTTTCAATCTGTTGTTGTTCTTTTGCTTCGGCATACTCTTGTAACTCTTTACCCTTCAGGCCTATTCATTCACCTGCTTCAATATATTCCATTAAAGTAGGCATCTTGTACTTGTGGACACGTTGCTGTCTGTCAGCCAACTATAAATGTGAAGACTCTGCTGTTAGTCTTTGTGTCACTTCCCTACGTACACCACAACTCCCTGTGTACGTAAATTCGTAGTGCTAAAATATCACTCTGTACTCACCCAGTCACTCTATAAGCACTAGGCAGTGAGGGGGAAGTATCACCTATACTCCCTTATATCTATATATCTATGACCAATAGTTGTATAACATTTCTGGAAATATTGTTACACATACATATACATACATATACAAAACGAATGAATGATAACACTAAATGTTGTCTATAAAAACGTTAGACTCACAAGCCAAGTACACGGAGACGGTGATCACACAGAAATAAACCACAGTAACAAACACAAGCTTGTGTAAGGACACCCACAGTGCGCGTAAAATATAAACTGACTCAGACCACTAGATAGTAGATACGACGAAAGATCACAATAATAATATATATCCGAACACAGCAAATATCATATGCAAATATTATGAAAAGAAAGAGAAAGAAAAACAATTTATAGCATCAACATATACACAAATCTGACGTCAGACAACTCGGCTCTAGATATTGGTTAAGACTATTCCAATGCCACTGCACGACCGTTAACTTATTAACGTTTTTCTTACAAAAATATCGTAAGCACCAGAAAGAAAAATAAATTTTTGTGCTGTATCCCGACTCTCGAGAAACACCCCAAAAATCCCCTACACCTGACAAACACCGGACCACAAACAAGTAATAGCTTAACAACCGAAAACAATATTTATAAGACAATGAGCAGCAAACAGAACGTACAATTCGTTGGCCGACAAATATGTGCCTATTAATGATAATCCGTCGCCACAAGTTCGGTTTTTTAAAGAATTTTTCACAATATGTTGGGAATGTATATTGGTAAATGTTCCGAAATGTCTACGATATTCCACATTTGTTGCGTGGTGACTTAAATTTTCGTGGTTATAACAAGTTCAAACCGTCGAAAAAAATTGAAGATGATGATTGCTTATCCACAATGTTCTGTCTCGACCCAGTCCGTCACGTTATTGTACTTTCCTTGGACGTGGTCTAATAATCCAAAAGTCTTTTCTACCTTCGTTGTGAAGATGGCGCTTTGCTGTATCATAAATGTTATAGATTTCCCTAACAGAAAAGACCACAATAATGGCAGTAAATGATCAACGCTTTCACTCTGTACCGTCAGTTCTTTTTGGCAACTGTATGCAACTATGTTCGCGGAGCCGACACGTCATCATTCGTTGTCAAAATGTTTGCTGATTATAAAGTAATGAACACAAAGGGCTTTTAACAAAGACGAACAATCAAGTCTGGTTTCAAACAAAACGCCTTGTTTTGTTCATTCACAATGAGTCAGCTTGACCACCATAGGTCGTGGAAATTCCCGAGTATCTTTCCTCCTTCCACCCCCAACTCACAATGTCACCTCAATTTCTCTTTATCACTCTCAGTGGAAAATACACTTTACACCACTAACCCGCCCCAACTCTGGCGGTAGGGGCAGTGTTTCCACCCACTTTTGTCACCCCTCCAGGTGAATACGCAAATGTCAATTCTGTGTATCCTACACATCCATGATAACTCTCCTTCCCGAGAGTTCACTGTCCTCAGTACTTTACCTGTACTGTGCACTGTCCTCGTAAACAGCGCTGACCCTCTCTCAACCCGGCCTATTAACTGCGTCGACAAATCTTGACCAGTCAACTTGCAACAACACAGTGCGCTTGCCTTCGCACACACACACACACACTTGTCAAATATCTTTGGTTCCCAATCCTGTCATTATCACCGCCAGCGATGTCCTACACACACACACACTCTAGGACTGACCGCACTTGTTGCAAACACCGTTATGTCCCTGCGACATTTCCTCTGTGCTGTCCGTGACCAAACACCCCTGCTACTGCAATCGACTTTCCCGGTCGATTTGTGCTGCGTTAATTCTTCTGGCGTCCCGCCTCGTCTGTTTCCGTGTGCTGACACTCGTTAATTTACCTGTAGTGTGACCTGTCTGCTAGCTTGATCATTAACTCTCGTCTGTCTGTGTGAATTATCTGGCGCACACACTGAAGAGTTCACATTAATTTCTCGGAGCAGTACTGTCTAAATTTATGGAACTAAGTCACCGATAATAACTCCTTCAGCGAAGAGCCCACAGATATCTCAATATTGCACGTTGTTCCTTGACCGAATGCAGCTGTCAGAAACTCTTTACTAAGCGACGAGCACCCAGTTATCCTCAATCTTGCACGGACGTAGCCTCCCAGATTGTCACACGTTTTCTTGATGATAATATCAAGGTTCTTGATTATATTTGCTTGATATTATCGTGTGATGGTCGTTGTCTAGGTAACGATACTCAGGGGGTGTCAATGGAGATATTTAACTGTCTTGCAATATAACTCACCCCTGCAGTGCATGTTCACCAGTCATTAAACAAGATTCCGTTGGCGCACATAATCCTTTATTACAGAAATAAGACGGACAAACGGAACATGTTTATACATCCTGAAACAATATAATCCATAGAATATAAATATCCTCCTCACAATTTAACCAGCACACATCAATGCCTTCTCACGGCCTGCTTCTTATCAACTCCACAAGACAGGTAATCCAGCTACTATCCACGGCTGGATCTCCCACAATACAACCCACACATTGGGTTGGAGCCACTGCTCAACTATGCAACCCACTCTGGGTTTAGGCCTACACTCGCTACAGAACCCACTCTGGGTTCAGGCCTGTCTTCACAACTAGCAGAACACCACAACACGGAGATCTCTCTTAAACGACCTGACCCGCAGTCGGTCTCTTCTCTCACTCCGACTACCGATCAGTTCGGCATCTACACATCAACTCTCTTGAAGTCCCTTGACTTCACACAAAACTAGCCTGTCCTTCCCCCATCCCCTGGGGTCCACACTCACCCTTCCCATTATTTCTAAGGACTGGCTGTTTATATAACAAAGTCCGAATAGAAAGGATTAACTGACTCAGTTGGTTCTTTATAAATGGCGTTTTATTGCATTTTGATGACCACTACAAGAGTCTTGTTATAATTCCAAAATCAGAGACTTCTTTCTTTGGCCGTAGATGTTTACTGACTGCCCTAACAACAAACTACGTCACGACTTGAGCATCTCTCTCCTCATTCCATCCTGATGCTCAAGCGTGCTGTAGCTTTGCACACCTAACTAATACATTCTGCTACACCTTCCTATGTTTTCAAAAGACTTTTTCCCTTCAAAAAGTCTTTACTCCTAATCCCTCTATTCTATACCCTCTCTTTCCTTACTTCCCACAATTCCTCTAATCTGTCCCCAAACCAACTCTATTTTAAGTAAATATTCTATTCTGTAACTCTTCTCCCTGTCATATAGTAGACCACTATGAACTTCTTCCTCGTTTCTGACTCTTCATAACATAACACATATTAATTACATATCATCAATAACCTTTAAATCTCAACTTTATACAATACATCATAACACTTTCTTGAAATAAACACTCCTTCTTCTCTTTATAAGCAATTTCAAACGCTGTACTCTTCTGATACCAACTCCCTATTGTCATCACCAACATTACTTACTAATTCTCTACTTTCAATCCACCTGAGAACACTCGCACATGATAGAAAGACAAAGAATCGGTGCGCACCGGAGATTCAAAGAAGTAGAACTCTTTCTCTAAAAAAAACCACACTTAGCTAAATCACACACACCTTTACCCCCCTATGTCATTTGAGACTTTATGTAATAAAGTCTAAAACAATTATCTCTTCTACAGTACCACCTATTATGGTAACAGTTTACGCTGCTATCTACAGCCTCAAGTACCAACCATCAAAAATATTTTTCACTCCCCAAATGTCTATATATTACAGTCAGTACACAATTAACAAGGTCCATCATCCCTTTAGACCTCTTCTACCTTTATACACATCACCTCACATAACTAATCTTCTCTCATACCTCACTCAGAATTCTATCTTAATTTCGCCGAAAATTTCAGCGACCCCTTAATGTCCATTTATTATGGGCATCTCTACTAAAACCTCTAATTATGCCGTTATCAACAGCAACAATATTCTTTCTCAGTCCATATATTACGGACCCCTAAAACCTCATGTCATTTTATCTCTATTCGCTGTGAGCATTCTATACTGACAATGTCCATTTCTCCCCAATATACTTATTTCCCTTTACTATTGTACTGCTATCCACAGTATCTAATCATTCTTCGGAGTCAAACATGGATTCAATTCACGTTTTGTTAATTGCCTGGCGTAGCACGTTACCCACTTCTTCTTCTATAAGCCAGCAATCTCGTGTCTCTTATGAAAGTACACCATGGCTCTTCTGACCCCATGGAAACTATGTTCTAAACTTTCCCCTCATTTACCCCACTGCTATATACGTTATTCACTTTAATCTTTTCTTCCCCAATATGGCGTCCAATCCATATATCTTCAATTAATGCTCACTTAAATTCCCCATAACCATTTTACTTGTGTAGTAACCCCGTCACTTAAGTATGTTTCCACAACTTAACCTTCCAACGCTGATTATCACAGCAATCTCGCTAGCATAATATACTCATAAACTTGTTATTCACAAGGAGAATGTGTCTCTCTTCTAGTCCACTGTAGTTTATTAACCATTTTCTGAACGAAGGGTTCTAAATAAAGCCCCATGTATTTTCTTTACTCTAAACAAAACCATGTAAATTAAACATAACTTAATTAATTACTATTTAACATACAAAACGGCGAAATAAAATCACAACAGGATATCATACCCCCCCCCCCCCCCAAGTTTTTATAACATCATTTATGTTTCCCCTCATATCAATTAAAGGTATTAACTCATTCAAGGAAAAACATATATTAAAATAATACAACATACATCCTAATCTATTGTTACCTAATACTACTGGTCTCTTTTACGGACCAATAGTTTGTACGCAAAAGTCTAAGAACACAATAACCCTATTCTAGAATCAAATAATAACAATCATTTTACAGGACCAAATCAAACAAAGAAAAACATATTATATATGAGGCATTAAAAACTCAAATTCAATAAAAACAACTGTCTTCTCGCTAAAGAGAAGGTTTTCAAAAAAAATATAATTCACTTAGAATTAACTACGTAAGGTGACCCAGCAACTTTGGCCTCCTATACGAACCAATGTAACACATATCTATTTACACAAGTCATGCCTATTCCGTTAACAGATAAAACATTAACCTCAAAATATCTATCTATATATATATAACTGTTATCTACAGACCAATTCTTAACTTAGAACAATATCTGTTCTCTCAACAAAAGTCACTAATCAACAATGACCGTCAATCATTGATTCTCTCCCCTCACAGTTTCTACCTTTTACCAGACTAACTCCTAACACATCACAATATCTGGAATATCAGCCTAACCAACCGCTGTAAACTGCAGCACAAATCACTTCACTTACTACTATTGTGGCGGCTATCCCAACACACTACAACTCATCTCTCTACTAAAGGAAACCGTACCTCGACACACTAATTGTTTCCCTTGGATTTGTTCCAAGTATTACTACAACTACTTAATCATTATTACCGTTAACTACGGTATCTCCACCCTCCTACGTCCAACAAAACTTTGTCTATTTACTATAGACCTCTCACCAATACAACTAATTCTACTTTTAAGTTTCTCGTCTATCCGACGCAAGTAATATTTTATTCTCCTGCATCAGTACTTTCTTAACATCCCACCACAACTACTCTAAACTATCCTCAAGTCTCTCCTAGTGTTCTTGCACCGCGCTGATAGTTAAACCAGTCACACTTATCGGAACACGTTCTCCAACATTCATTTAACTAATCTTGTTTACCTCCGTATCTTTCACTCCTCTTCCTATTTATCGGGATTCTTACAGAACAGCGACTCACACCACTTATAACTGACAACGGACCTCACTTTCCTCATTTCTCAGTATTAGGCATTCATACTTCCACCTGTCCCTGTCAAGAATACTAAACATATTTTATGAAACGTCATTCAGAATGTTAACTCTCTTTCTGTCAACCTGTCATAAATTCCGTCCAAGATCACACATTCCAAACAAAAGACATCACACCTTTCTAATCATGTTCTTTCTATCTCTCAATTTTCATATACTCAGTTACTCTATGCTCCACGTTTTATCAACATCACTTATCAGCTACTCTTCGCATATTCACACGGTATTCGTATTTTATGTTTGCTCAGACAGTGATACCCAATTTCGCTCTTATCTCACGACTACTCTCGCATCGCAACGAACACCTGTTTATCTATACTTATACTCACGCACGTACTAAACGCCTCGTACATGCATGCGGTACTTATCACTTGTCATCATCTTATCCATACTCGACGCACATATGTTTGTCTACATTTTTACACCTACAAGAACAACGGATTATCAGACAACCTACTTCAACACTCAACAGGACTTTCACAATTCAACTGTTTTCTTATTTCTACTTTTCTCACTCATACTCTCCTTTTCAAAGGTCAGAATCTATATATTATCTCTCGCAACCTATATCTCTCTTACACACTAACCAGCACTATCAACGATCTCTCAGAACAAACTTCACTCCGACGAGCCACTAACCTCGTAACTATCATTCTATACTTCTCCACACAACAAGTTTCTCAGATTTAATCACCTCTTCTTTCTTCGCAAGCGTGACGTAATTACTTCTACAGTCTTTTACTCTTAATATTCTCGCGTTCAACTGGCTATTTTACACATGATACTCAATTTCTCCTCAACCTATATCTCCTCATCAGACACTCTTGGTTCAGCTGTCAACAATACTATACTTATTTCTCACACTACCAAGCGAAACTATCTCAGACATCATGTCATAGCTCTGAGTCGAACCATTTCTAGTACGAACATTCATACTCTACTTTAATCGCTCTAGTTATACATCACTCAACGTGATTAACTCTCTGTATCTATCCATTCCGGACAAAGGACTATTTTACTTTCTACCTTGTTTACTCTCCCTACACCGCAACTAAACACAAGATATCGTGTATTACGTATCCACGTAGAATATCATTTGCCGTAACTCTCTATCCTCAACAACACTATTGCCTACTTTGTACCATATGATGCTACACCAAAAAAATTCATCTGCCTATTTTAGACAGCTCATATGTATTTACTCAAACCTGCTCGTATCGGTTATTTAAATACAACCATGGTCTTACCGATTTCATGAGACTTCTAGCTTTTTCCAGCGAGGCTTCAGCTGTTTGCTGTTTTTGTGTTCCACTTTCTACTAGGCAAACATCTTTCCTTTTGGAAGTATCTTTCTCTCTCTCTCTCTCTCTTGGTATTCGTCTCTTAGCCTTCCCTACTTTCCTGTCATATAAACTGGTATCTAGTTCTAAAGAGTCACCAACCAAAACTCTGTCCGTCAGTCCACCAGCAAGCCTACCGTATGAGGAAACATCACGCTTCGAGTCAGGATCTGCTCGTAGTGCAATTCTCTCATTCTCCGAATCATCAGTATCTGTAGTTGTTTCAGCATCACGGTATTTACTATAATATGCGGCGGTAGAAATATCTTCTCCGCAACCTGAACTCTCACACCTAATATTTCTACACCATTTAGGGATTAATTTAATGTCTATACCTGAGGAACTTGACATAGCAGTACCTCCATTAACAATCATATTATTCCTTTCCTTAATAGTTTTCCTCACCTGTCTTTTAACATCTTTGGTTCTTGTCTGCCTGTCTTCTGTCTTGGGTTGTTCAACCACTGTACCAGTGTCTCTCTTTGTCAAGTAAGTTAGTTTTGACTGAATTTCTATTAAGTCAGTTTGACTTCCCTTCGTTATCTTGCTAGCTGGTTGTACCTGGACTTTTTTCTCTACTGTATCAACTTGTGTCTGCGTGTTTTCTTCTACCACCTCAATCACCTGTGTCTGAGTCTCTCTTTCTTGTCTGACACAAAAGACTGAAGATACCTCCTGACTACCCAAAATCTTATCTATGTTTCTTTCTCTGTTATTCAACTTTGCTACCGAATATCGCAGTTGTCTGATCTGGAACCAGTTCTCTCGCAAGGCTTTTGCGTTTTCACTCTTTGAAGGCCAAGACCACCGTTTTCTTTTCTGACCATTACTAATTCCTACATGTTTCTGTGTCTCACTCTTATCTACTTTCATATGTATATGGCTGACAACTTTAGAATTGTAACCACACCGGTTATCATTCCTATTGACCGTCTGCTATCTATTGGGCTTGTCTATACCATAATATCTCCTACCTGTCTCGTGCTCCGTTCGTTCAGGCGTCTGTCTCTTTATCAATTCTATCATAGATAAAAATTATATCAACGTCCATTTTTAAGCCACCCATCAACTCTGTCACACGTCCTAACTTCCTATAAAAGACCTCCATAGTAGCTCACCACGCCTTTATGATATAAAGCCTTGTTGTTTTCAATACGTAGGCAGCTTTCCTATCGCTAGCACATACTCTGCAAAAGGTTACTCAAAGCTAAATCTTTTAAAAAATTTCATCAGGTTTTCAATTCTTCAATTCTATCTTAAAACAACGTCCAGAAGAAAGTCTCAGAAAGCTTGCAATATTAATATTACTACTAATAATATTAATAATATTATTAGTTCACCAAACGATCATTCTTGTGTTTTTGGGTGCTAAAGAGCCGAAGGCAAAAATAATTATACACATATGCCTACTCCTTCCTCTGTAAATTCCTTGGTACCTGAAAAAAAAAAAACTCGTCCTGTGCTTTGCTGAAATAATATATGTTTCTCTACTGTACTGTGTTGGGTCTGCCTGTTGCCATTCCTACCCCAGTCAAAACTTGTACCAATGAATCTTGTTCCGTCATGCTGAAATATTTCTGTATATACCAATAAAATCAAATTCACAATTATAACTATCTAATTTAAAGACATGACCGTTGTTACTTTATACACTAAAAATTGTTCAACCAGTCAATAGTACCTAAAATGATATTTAAAGTTTACAAATTACCCTAATCTCTGCTCCCGATCCAAGAAAGACGGATTCCTCTATGTTCGCTGAAAGTTTTCTGGTCAGGTAGAACTCAAACGATAGGAGTCTCTATTAGTTGAAAGGCTCTTCCAACCGATCACGCAGTTCAGGGAGTTTCTTCTTCGGACGCCTCAGTAACTTCAGCCCTTGGTTGAGCCCCTACCAGACTTCTGGCTTCTGTTCACCCCGGATAGGGCGCATCAAATCGACGTCTTGAGAACTCACTAAAGCGATAATTTGGGTCCCCTCTTCAGTAGGTCGGCAGCCCAGTCTGCCCCTCCCACTTCCGAGAGTTCCCTAACGATATCACCTCTGTTGATGACCTTCTCATTCCTTCTTATCCTTCAAATGAGCGATTAACTTGTTTCCTCAGACTTTCAAGGTCACGACTCAACGGCTTTCAGTTTGCTCCAGGCAATCTTGATGCAGAGTAGATGTGTATAACGTCTCTACTGGACTATATTTGCCTTCAAGTTTCTTGAGTCTCTTGTTTCGCAGGAGCCCGAGAAAACGTGCTGGTTGTTCCTATTCTTTCGCTCAGCAGGATGGTGACACGCACTGCAACCCGTTATGGCAAGCCGGTTTTCATACCTCTCCTGACAACAACCGCCTGTACAGCTAGGATTCTTGATAGCAGGTCCGTACAGCGAGGTTCACTGAAGCACGCTTACAGACAACCACCCCTAGCCGGGCTTTTGGCTGCTGTAACTCTCATAGACGATGTAGTGGCCATTTATTAACTTGTTTTACGTTCAATATGCGTGTAGAACCGTGCCGAAATCCTGTCTCCGGACAATTGGTATGAGCAGAACAAGGATCTTTAACATTTTGAAGCTGCCTCTTCGTGTTTCTTCGATGTGTCGATGTAGGCAGTGTTCTGAAATTTCGCGACAACCCAACTAAGTATCCTGGTCACGGCACCATTTCGACTGTATAACAAAGTCCGAATAGAAAGGATTAACTGACTCAGTTGGTTCTTTATAAATGGCGTTTTATTGCATTTTGATGACCACTACAAGATTCTTGTTATAATTCCAAAATCAGAGACTTCTTTCTTTGGCCGTAGATGTTTACTGACTGCCCTAACAACAAACTACGTCACGACTTGAGCATCTCTCTCCTCATTCCATCCTGATGCTCAAGCGTGCTGTAGCTTTGCACACCTAACTATTTTAGTTAGCAGTTATAATCTGTTTCATTATGATGTATTTTGTTGAAATGTGTCCTAGTTTGTATTATATTATTTGATTGTTTTTTGCCTATTTTTGTTCACTTGGACTCGCGTCATAGCCAGGTGTGTATTTGCGTGTGCTATTGTTTTTTTTTTTTTAACTGTGTGTTCACAGAAGGTAAAAATACAGTATATTTCAGTATATTTGAAAAAAAAAATTGACTGGCGTTCCTATGTTGAGCCCGCCGATAACAGGTACCAGAAAATATCTTGGTGAGGACAAGCGGCCGGAGAAATTCTCCATATCACTGGTTGAGTGGTAATAGGTTTATAAGCATATGCAGTTCGCATTATAAGTTCAATGCGTCTTGATGTGTGTAACAGAGTTCTTGACTTATCACATCTTAATGTGTGAAATAGAGTTCTTGACTTATCACATCTTAATGTGTGAAATAGAGTTCTTGACTTATTACATCTGAATGTGTGTAACCGTGTTCTTGACTTATGACGTCCTAATGTGTGTAACGGTGATATTGACTTATCACATCTAAATGTGTGAAATAGAGTTCTTGACTTATCACATCTTAATGTGTGTAACCGTGTTCTTGACTTATGACGTCCTAATGTGTGTAACGGTGATATTGACTTATGACGTCTTAATGTGTGTAACGGTGATATTGACTTAGTTCTATTGACTTAGATCTATTGACACTCCAAGCTAGGATACAAATTCAGATAAGCACCCTTATTGATGTCCTGTAGTGTGTTTCATGTAGTTTTCTGCTGTTTTGTGTTTGTTCTGCGCTGACGAAGGCTTTGGCCGCAACGTCCAATTTGTTTCTTGTAATCGTGTTTTAGTAAAGCTCACAATCTACTTCACGTTTTTTGGTGATTTATTCATTGCCTGTTATTGACTTATGACGTTTTAATGTGTGTAACAGTGTTATTGACTTACATCTTGTAAAGAATATGCTTCTAACATTTTAACATGCAACTTTCCTATGCCGTCACACAGGTGTGAGACACTTGACAACCATTCAGGTAGAATATTTCTAACTTGCTGACACGGTTTCTCTATAGCCATATGTATCACTTCCTTGTTTGTGTAGTTTACATGCCTCGCCTATTTCTGTAGACTGCTTCTTGAGCTGTTCATAACACAACCGGGTTGCCGAATGTGCATAGGTAAGTGCAGGTGAGTAGTGTGTGCTGTCCACGTCGTCAGTAGGTGATCTAAGACTAAAAGTGTCCCTTAATATAAATGGTGACCCGCTCGACTTAACGGTATCGTCTGACTAGTTCGAGATTACGATAACCATTGTAAATACTAGATAGTTACACTGATACACATAGTAAATACTGGATAGATACACTGATACACATAGTACATACTGGATAGTTACACTGATATACATGGTAAATACTGGGTAGTTACACTGATACACATGGTAAATACTGGATAGTTACACTGACACACATAGTAAATACTGGATAGTTACACTGATACACATAGTAAATACTGGATAGTTACACTGATACAAATAGTAAATACTGGATAGTTACACTGATACGCATTGTAAATACTGGATAGTTACACTGATACACATTGTAAATGCCGGATAGTTACACTGATACATATAGTAAATACTGGATAGTTACACTGATACATATAGTAAATACTGGATAGTTACACTGATACACATAGTAAATCCTGGATAGTTACACTGATACACATAGTAAATACTGGATAGTTACATATATACACATAGTAAATATTAGATAGTTACACTGATACACATAGTAAATACTGGATAGATACACTGATACACATAGTACATACTGGATAGTTACACTGACACACATAGTAAATACTAGATAGTTACACTGATACACATAGTAAATACTGGATAGATACACTGATACACATAGCACATACTGGATAGATACACTGATACACATAGTAACAACTGGGTAGATACACTGATACACATAGTAAATACTGGATAGATACACTGATACACATAGTAAATACTGGATAGATACACCGATACACATAGTAAATACTGGATACTTACACTGATCCACATAGTAAATGCTGGATAGTTATACTGATACACATAGTAAATACTGGATAGATACACTGATACACATAGAAAATACTGGATATATACACTGATACACATAGTAAAAACTGGATAGATACACTGATACACATAGTAAATACTGGGTAGTTACATTGATACACATAGTGAAAACTGGATAAATACACTGATACACATAGTAAATACTGGATAGTTGCACTGATACACATGGTAAATACTGGATAGTTACACTGATACACATTGTAAATACTGGATAGTTACACTGATTTTTTTTTTTTTTTTTTTTTTTTTTTTTAGCATATCCTTTTTACAGGACTTAGCTGTCAACACCAGCATCTTTCAGCTGTATGTTGATCTCTTGGCAAGATTACGCTCAGTAGTTTGCCATTGCTTTCTGAGCGGCCGGCTCAGTATCCCGCAAGTCACGAGCGGGGGTCGAACCGACTCAGCTCTCGCTCCGCTACGAGACTCTGCGTGATAAACGGGATTACAGAGAGAAAGTGTTGTAACCCCACAGCCAGAGAGACCGGCAGTTACACTGATACACATGGTAAATACTGGGTAGTTACACTGATACACATGGTAAATACTGGATAGTTACACTGATACACATAGTAAATACTGGATAGTTACACTGATACATATAGTAAATACTGGATAGTTACACTGATACGCATTGTAAATACTGGATAGTTACAATGATACACATTGTAAATGCCGGATAGGTACACTGATACATATAGTAAATACTGGATAGTTACACTGATACATATAGTAAATATTGGATAGTTACACTGATACACATAGTAAATCCTGGATAGTTACACTGATACACATAGTAAATACTGGATAGTTACAATTATACACATAGTAAATATTAGATAGTTACACTGATACACACAGTAAATACTGGATAGTTACACTGATATACAGAGTAAATACTGGATAGTTACACTGATACACATAGTAAATACTGGATAGTTACACTGATACATATAGTAAATACTGGATAGTTACAATTATACACAAGAGAACCTATAATCAAATAGATCACATTTGAATTATCAACAGATATGCATCAAACATACAACAAGTTAGAAGTTATAGAGGAGCTGAGTGCCACAGCGACCACTTCCTCGTTGGAACAAAATTTAAAATAAACCTTAAGAGAGATTTCAATACTAAATTACAAAGATTACGCCCAACATATAACAGAGAAAAACTCAAGAGAAATTTACAGATGAAATAAAATGCAAACTTGAAACTCTGCAAAGCCCTTTAGAGGAAAGCGTTGACAAAACTTGGTTAAATATCAAGAATACAATTCAATCTACCGCAGAAGAATGTCTCGGTGTGTTTGTGTTAACCACGCATAGAAAGTTCAGATGGTTCAATCAAAAATGTGAAGAAGCAGCCATTAGGAAAAATGAATGCCAGACATTTATGGTTAAATGACATCAACAACATCCAAAAGGAAGATCAAATTAGAAATGAATGTAAAGAGGCTACAAAAATAGTTCTACAGCAGAAGCGAGAATACATGAGTAATATAATCAAAGATATGGAAACGAATCACCAGAAAAACGAATCCAGAATGTTTTTTTTTAAAGAACTGAAGTCAATGAAACGTGGGCACCAACACAACACATATGGTTTAAAAGACCAAAATGGGAATATGATAAATACCAATCAGGAAATGTGCAACACATGGAAAGAATATTTTGTTGAATTACTAAATTGTGAAGCTCCAAGTAACACTTGCCCACAGGAAGAGGTTCTAAAGTGTGAACCACAAATTGAAGAACCTGCATTTGAAGAAATCCTATATGTAATCACACGACTTAAAAACAATAAGGCAACTGGGGCTGATGGAATTGCTGTTCAATTTATAAAGGCAGGTGGCCATGCTTTACATCTAATGCTATGCGAACTAATAATAAAAATCTGGAGGACAGAAGAATTACCCCATAACTGGAAAGAGTCATTATTGATACCTATCTTTAAGAAAGGAGACAAGTTCCAATGTGAAAATTATAGAGGAATATCACTACTGTCCACAAGCTATAAGATACTTTCCGCAGTATTACTAAATAGATTAAAACCATATTCAGAAGACATATTAGGTGACTACCAGGCGGGTTTTAGACAAAACAGATCAACAATAGATCAAATATTTATCTTACGACAAATAGCGAGAAGAATTGGGAATATAAAAGAGATCTCTATAACATTTTTTTGGGATTTTAAAAAAGGCTTATGATAGTGTTTATAGGAAAATTCTATGGAATGCTATGCGGGAATTTGGAATACCAAGGAAGTTAATCAATATGACCAGACTATGCATGGAAGATACTTATAATATAGTAACATATAGGCAGGAAACCAGACCATTTCCAAATAACATCTGGCTTGAAGCAGGGTGATGCACTATCGCCGCTACTCTTCAATCTGGCTCTAGAGAAAGTTGTATGGAATGTAGAGGAGGAATGTGATACTGAAGAAACAACCAAGCTGCTTGGTTATGCAGATAATGTAGATATTGTAGGGGAAATGAACAAAAGACATTGGAAATATTGACTCACTTAAAGGAAAAAGCCCAACAGATGGGGTTGGTTATCAACCAAGATAAGACAGAATATACGGTAATTTCAAGAGACGGAATGGCTAAAAACTCTGGCCACATACAAATAGATAATATGACCATTTAAAGAACGGAAACATACAAATACCTGGGTACAATCTTCAACTGCTCCAACATCATAAGGGAAGAAATACAAACTAGAATCAACTCTGGAAATAAGATATACTATGCACTACAACATATACTAAAATCAAATGCGTTATCTCGTAACACCAAAATCACAATATACAAAACACTGATCAGACCAGTTGTTTTGTATGGCTCTGAAACCTGGAGTACAACTAAAGGAGACGAAGCCTTGTTACAAACCTTTGAGAACAAAGTTTTAAGACGAATCTTTGAACCCATTAGGGATACACAAAGTGGAGAGTGGAAAAGAAGAAGTAATAAAGACATTTATGATCTGTTTACGTCCCCGCTAATCACTAGTGTCATGAAAGCTAATAGACTACAATGGCTGGGGCATATAGAAAGAATGGAAGATAATAGGGAAACAAAACTCGCTTACACTCAGGAAATAAATGACCGTAGACCCCGAGGTAGACCAAGATGACGGTGGAGAGATAATATAGTTACAGACCTACAAGCACTTGGAATCAACGACTGGCAAGAGAAGGTCAACCAGAGAGACGAATGGAGACGGATTGTATCTGCAGCAAAGAACCTCAATAGCTCGGAACGCTGAAGAAGAAGAAGAAGAAGAAGAAGAAGAAGAAGAAGAAGAAGAAGAAGAAGAAGAAGAAGAAGAAGAAGAAGAAGAAGAAGAAGAAGAAGAAGAAGAAGAAGAAGAAGAAGAAGAAGAAGAAGAAGAAGAAGAAGAAGAAGAAGAAGAAGAAGAAGAAGAAGAAGAAGAAGAAGAAGAAGAAGAAGAAGAAGAAGAAGAAGAAGAAGAAGAAGAAGAAGAAGAAGAAGAAGAAGAAGAAGAAGAAGAAGAAGAAGAAGAAGAAGAAGAAGAAGAAGAAGAAGAAGAAGAAGAAGAAGAAGAAGAAGAAGAAGAAGAAGAAGAAGAAGAAGAAGAAGAAGAAGAAGAAGACGTATTGACCTTCAGTCCACTGACCGACTGAAACGCACATCCGGTTAATTCCATCTACTGATAGTCGCTCAAAACGTATTCAACCAAACAAGGATACAGATAAATAAACTTAATTTTGTCTTTTTTTGTTTCTCGTGTCGTTGTTTATCTTTTTGAGTTTGTTTGTTCTGTGCTGACGAGGGTTTTAGCCGCAATGTCCAGTTTGTTTCTTGAAATCGTGTTCTTGTAAAGTTCACAATCTACTTCTCATTTTTTTTGGTGATTCATTCATTAGAATGTATCAAGATTATGTTAGAGTATTGTCACGGAATTACTGGAGACGCCGACCAGAATGATGGATTGCCAGAGACAGCCGTCTCTAGTAGCCGCACCCCTTTGTTGTTGGGAAAGATTTTCCCAGATCAAACGCCGACCAGAATTCTTTGAGTGCAGGGGACGGATTTCCCTGATCAAAGGGGGCCTATCGACACCTGGTTTCTAGCCAAGTCAGTGACGTCATTCAGACACAGTTCTCGGCAGTCGGGATAAAAAGTTTGCAATCAGTGGGCTGGATGAATTGAAAAGAAATGGAGTATTGTTCCGTTCCGATTCTAATTGGGATAAGAAACTACTGTGTCCCGAGTTGATTAAAGTCGACGGACATTTGTCCATAATGTGAATTAGTGGTTTCAATTCTAGAAAGGAATAGATTACATAACGTATTAAATAGATAGAGATTATGTATAAGTAGTTAAAGGCGGTGCTTCACAAATTGTAGGCAACGCGCGCCGGAATGATATCACCGGGAAAGGGAAACCAATTGTGGTAGTCACCAATACTAGGCAGGTAATTGACAATGCACAATTGGGAGATACTTGGAATTGAGCGTAGTTATGGCGCGTTGTGAGAACCCATAATAGGAGCGTCGGCAGCAGCAAGCTGATGCGTTGCTTAAACTAGGTTGAGTGGTATATCGTTTAACTCAGCGGGTTAAGACTAATGTCGTGGGATGATATTCAGTGAGATTGAGGGTGGTTGGGGGAATAAGGAAAATGTTAATGGTAGGATCTTCCAATGGGGTGTCTACTGGGGTTTCTTCGCTTTCCTTTAGTCTTTCCTTTTCTTACCACGTCTCAGGCCAATTTGATGAACTCCTCTGCCTTATGCCAGAGTTTAGTTCTATGTTGATCAGGATATAAATATTTGTGTAAGGCCTTCGGTCTACACTCATCTATGGTAGGTCTGAATGGGATTTCTCTCACCGGGTGTTCTCTCTTTGACAGGTTCTACGGTATCTGAGAACTTAAAGACAAATCCGAGAGGTGGACAATGGCAGTAACACCAAGTGCAGTTTTGCTAAATGGCCTCTGCAATTGGACGCCGTTCCACACATCATAGTCTCGTCTGAGCCAGGAGTGTTTATCATGAAAAGGCTAAGTGTCAGTGATTGAATTCCCAAAACAGTTGATTTTAATGAACGGTAAACACCTCACTTGACTATGACTTTAGTAGGTACAGAGGTTTGAATAGTGGAGAGAATCATTCAGTAACATTGTCCAACGAGACAGAAGGTTTTGAGATCTTGTGAGATATGTTAAAGTGTTCCTAGGTCACGGGATTTCTATGGACATATCAGGTACATCGTGTGTTTCGAACTCATTGGACATTATTCTACCATATTCAACATTAGTAACCAGGCACCCCGACTATCCACGATCACCTGGAAGAAGTCGACCCCTGGCCGGAGAGACGCTTCATTTGGTGAGGTCTCTGAACTTGCTGTGTTGTGTTATGGCCGGACACTATGATGAAAGATCCTGAACTGACTGGTCTCATCTCACATACACAATAGACTATACTGCAGACTGTCTATACACATACATTGCACACAAGTGACACTTTTCTTTATTAAATTATTTTATCATTTGTTAGAAGCCAGAGTTGTATGGGTATGTTCTGGAGGAATATGAAGAGGGGTATTGTCCCATGGTAAAAAGAGAGAGATAGTGATCCAGAAACTGAAAGGGTTGTGTAGACAAAGGTCAATTAGATTCCAAGGCTGATGATATAGAATTAAAAGAGTGTGCTTGTTGATTCCTCTCACCTCAGGGACAACAGACGATTTCTTTGAACATTTCGTAATCTTTTCCATTCTTATGATATTGCTCTATTCAAGTACATAACAGCTTGTATATATTGGTTTTTGTCCCTTTTTTTTTTTTTTTCCTTCGTATTTCTTGTGTTAAAGATTTATACTTAATCATGCTATTATCCGTTTCTCCTCCTTTCAAAGATTTAAATGTTTGAACATTGTAATACAATGGCTTAGTTTTAGCGTCAGTTGAGCAGATTGTATCACTGATGCACTTTCCACTGATTGAAATAACAAGACAGCAGATGTGGACACACCTCATCTCAACATGACAGTTGTCCACTCAACCACCGTGATATTCTTCTATGCCCAGCTCATTGCCTGCGTGACCTCACAAGGTGTGTTTATCTTATTTAAACTACTGCTGCTACAACCACTTCTAAAGCAATGCACGCAGCTGCTCTGCTATTACTACTACTGCTATTACTACTACTGCTATTACTACTACTACTACTACTACTACTACTACTACTACTACTACTACTACTACTACTACTACTACTACTACTACTACTACTACTACTACTACTACTAATATTACTACTAATATTACTACTACTACTACTACTACTACTACTACTACTACTACTACTACTACTACTAATAATACTACTACTAATACTACTACTACTACTACTACTACTACTACTACTACTACTACTACTAATACTACTACTACTACTACTACTACTACTACTACTACTACTACTACTACTACTACTAAAATTACTACAACTATTACTGCTGCTGTTGTTGATGCTGTTACTGCAATTACTGCTGCCGTACAAAAAACTATTATTGCTACAACATTAATCTACCCCACATAATTGACATACGATATTTGTTTGTGAAAGTGAAGACATTGTACTTAACACAGCCATATCATCGCGATTCAGAAAGTTAAGTCATGGAAAATATGAGACAAACACCACGTGGCTAATGCATCTGACATTGTGTCAGCTGTGCTCACGGCTACACGGGGTCACTGGTACAACACACGGCACAACTCTGTGGCTGTCCAAGCTTAATCCCAAGCAGTCGTAATCCAACTGACATCGGTTTGAAAATTGTGTGGGCATTGTCTGGACGGTGGAGAGATAATACATATACAGACCTACAAGCACTTGGAATCAACGACTGGCAAGAGAAGGTCCACCAGAGAGACGAATGGAGACGGATTGTATCTGCAGCAAAGGACCTCAATGGTTCAGAATGCTGAAGAAGAAGAAGAAGAAGAAGAAGAAGAAGAACAAGAAGAAGAAGAAGAAGAAGAAGAAGAAGATTGTCTGGATAGCAATGCCGCAAGGAGAGGATGTGGCAACCTACTTGATGACTACATGGATTACACGTCGGTGCAATACAGCAGAATGTACTATGGGGACACATTAACCTTGAAATTGTATGTGGGGTTCTGAAATACACACATTATATTCACTTAAGAAAAATGAATGATGTAAACATAAGCAATGTATTTTACCATGTTATGAGACAGGCAGGCAGGCAGGCAGACACACATTCATAACCACATACATACATCCTGCATACATACTTACATCGTTTACCCAAAGGAAGAAAGCAATGCAGACTGCTGTCTGCACAGATCCCACGATAGTCATGATTAATATGTTTATAGGTTATCTGATAAACGGCGTCAAAGTATTTTCTTTATTTTGTCTTTCGTTATACCTGTCTGACACCCCAGGTTGTCCGAGCGGGTATTTTGGCACAAGCTGCAAGTACAAGTGTCGATGTACCCGTGACATGTGTGAGGTCAACGGGTCATGTCTAGGAGGTGACATCTGCCTGCCAGGGTGGTTCGGTCCCGCGTGTCAGTATGGTACGTATTGCTGTTCTCTTGTGTTCTATACGTGTTGTTGTTGTTGTTGTTGTTGTTGTTGTTGTTGATGTTGTTGATGTGACGGGCACGACCTCGGCCACAGTTCCAGATCCCCACACTGTAACTATTGGAGACGGCTGTAGTAGCTGTCCCCTGATATTTGAAAGTGTGGTGCACATGGAGGGACGGTGGTCGAAGGTTTCCTAAGATGAGAGCGATGTCTGCACAAAATTGCATGTCGGGGATCTAGACGGTTTAGATGGCTATTGATTCTTATCCAATCTGAAATATTGAGCTTCCCTGTTTATGTTGCTTTGTGTATTTAATTTTACTGAAGCTGTTGATGTTGTTATTGGGTTGTGTGTGGGACATCTCATTAGAACACGTCCGGCTCTTGGTTCCCTGTACCCATCTGTTCAGCCAGTCTTCTTGTGTCTGGTTTCTGAGAATCTGTAGGACAGTTCGCAGACTGCACGGCTTCTGTGTTGCTGTGTGCCTGATTTAGCAAGTCTATATGTCTTCTCGTGCCTTTTGAGGTCCCAATGACAGGAAAAACAACGTAACGCTATACTGACGGAGTGGTACTCTGTCAAGTTATTGGTTTCTCTTCCTACCAGACTGATGTGTGTGTTTCCATACAGAAAGTTTTGCTGTCTCCAGGACAGAAAAGGCATCACCGACATCACTACATCATCTGGCGTTGTTCCACAAGATGCAACTGCTATTGCAGCAGTTCAGTAGCAGTTCTTACTGCGTCGTGGTTTCGTTATGTTTACCACAAGCGTCACAGAGAAGATTCCAACAGTAGGCTCCACAAAGGATGTTCCGTTAGGGAAGATTGTGTAGGCGCCGTATCCAGCCAATGATTTGGTTGTACATGCAATGTATGCATGGAATGTCGATACTTGTTCCTGTTTGTAGTGGCCAGGACACACGACTCTACTCTTTGTTGGGTCAGTTGTTGGGAAACCCCCAACTATCCCAGGGGATAGGTCATAATATATTCAGACTGCCACTCTCTTGCCGGAGCTAGTGTGTGTACGTTTATTCTTTTGGTCAAATGTCATCTAGTCTGATAATAGAGTGGAGTGAGTTCCAGTGGCCGGAGAACAAACAGTACACGCATGTCGTGAATGTAACAGATTCACAGAGCATGCTGAGCATGGCGAAGACAGGCATGTTCCAATTCAAGTATCAAACTTATGGAGCATCTGCTGGATTTGTTCCCAAGGAAATGATGGTGTTTAGTTAATCGAATGGTTAGAAAGGCTGGCTTGATCTACACCGGTGTATTGGGTTGGGTCAGCTATGTAGATACTGTACACTGAGAGATAGTCTATGGAACAGATTACAGTAACTATGTAAACACTGTACACTGAGAGATAGTCTATGGAACAGATTATAGCTGCTATGCAAACACTGTACACTGAGAGATAGTCTATGGAACAGATTGTAGCAGCTATGCAAACACTGTACACTGAGAGATAGTCTATGGAACAGATTATAGCTGCTATGGACAGGCTCCGCGTTCGGTTATATTTATTTGCACTAACCTCATCTGAACTGGGATATCGTAAGGCACAATGTGTGTCAGTGTATGCATGTGTGTGTATGCGTGTACGTGTGCGTATGTATGTGTGTGTATGCAATGCGTGAGGTACAGAAAGATGGGTATACACACGAACGTACATACCATTCTGGGGAAAATTAAAACCCCATGTTTACTCACGGCGTTGTAATGTTATGAATGGATGCTGAAACATGCCTGGGTTCACTAACATTAAGGTGATTGCCCTTGGTAGCAATGGTACACATAAACAAGTTCACGGGGTTAAAGGGGCAGTCCCCAGGGAGGGCTGAAGAGAAGGGTAAAAAGACAAGTGAAAAACATTGAGGGGACAGTTGAGTTTTTGAGACCCGACAGTGAGGTCGGTGGTCTGAAAAGGGTTGAATAGTGACAGTGTTAGCTAGAGAACACCGCCCTGTGTTATTTCAGTGAGAGTAATTCGGAGGCTAAGGATTATAGACTGAGCCAGTTGTAAGCAGAGATAGTGTTTGGGACTACGTGTACTGTACCTGTGCCTATGCAATGTGTGTGTGTGTGTGTGTATATATATATATATATATATATATATATATATATATATATATATATATATATATGTATATATATAATGATGAACGTTCCTGAGAAATAATGTTGTATCCAGTGTTCAAATTAAAGTATGGTGTGCGCAATTCTGGTGTATGGTATTAATGCATCGTGGTTAATCAGTTGTTCAACACAACATTCACACTAACATACCCTAGACACAACCATAGCCACTCCATCTGTCACTCTGTCATCATTCACTCTGTGACAGATGCACAAAACAGAATGTAGAATGCAAATGACAAACCTGTGTTTGTCAACAGCTGACATCGCCTACGGACAACCATCGGGTAATTATCTGACAGACGGCGATGACGGCACATGTCGGGACTACACTGGAATGACCGGTAGGGTCACTGTCAACTTAAATGAATCCTACCCTTTCACCTGGCTCAGAGTTCACGTCAACAGCACAGGTATGGCGTGTTGCTAAACACATCTTCTCGTATACCAATAGTTTGTTTGCCTGTGATCATGAGAGGCTAGGGTTTGATCCCTCATGAAAGTGAAGAATGGATAATAAGTGTAATATACACCCCTCAACAGACGAACGATAACAGTGAGGATATGTTGACATTGTGTACACACACCCACACACACATACAAGCGCAAACACTCACATACAGTCTGTTATTCATCATTTGCAAATGTAGCTCACTTGACCTATACCCCGTATTCTCGATTGCAGAAGCGGGAGTTGATACTGTCTTCCTACCACCAGATGGGTGAAAGCTGTAACAATCATCACTCTGACTGAGGGAGAGGAGTAATAATAACTAGCATCCTGAGTGAGGGAGAGCTGAAATTATAACCAGCATCCTGATTGAGACAGAGCTGTAATAACCATCATCATGATTGCTAAAGAGCTGTAATAATAGCTAGGTTCCTGATTGACACAGAGCTGTATTAACCAATATCCTTATTGCGAAAGAGCAGTAATAAAAACTAGAATAAAAAAAAAATGAGGAGAGCGGTAATAACTAGCATCCTGTCTGAGGGAGAGCAATGATATCTTGCATCCTGACTGAGGCAGAGCGGTAATAAATAACATTCTGACTGAGGCAGAGCGGTAATAATTAACATTCTGACTGAGGCAGAGCGGTAATATAAAACATTCTGACTGAGGCAGAGCGGTAATATATAACATTATGACTGAGGCAGAGCGGTAATATATAACATTCTGACTGAGGCAGAGCTGTAATATATAACATTCTGACTGAGGCAGAGCAGTAATATTTAACATTCTGACTGAGGCAGAGCAGTAATATATAACATTCTGACTGAGGCAGAGCAGTAATATATAACATTCTGACTGAGGCAGAGCAGTAATAACTAACATCCTGACTGAGACAGAGCAGTAATATATAACATTCTGACTGAGGCAGAGCAGTAATATATAACATTCTGACTGAGGCAGAGCAGTAATAACTAACATCCTGACTGAGACAGAGCAGTAATATATAACATTCTGACTGAGGCAGAGCAGTAATATATGACATTCTGACTGAGGCAGAGTTGTAATAACTAGCATCCTGACTGAGACAGAGCTGTAATAACTAGCATCCTGACTGAGGGAGAGATGTAATAACTAGCATCCTGACTGAGACAGAGGTGTAATAACTAGCATCCTGACTGAGGGAGAGATGTAATAACTAGCATCCTGACTGAGGAAGAGATGTAATAACTAGCATCCTGACTGAGGGAGAGATGTAATAACTAGCATCCTGACTGAGACAGAGGTGTAATAACTAGCATCCTGACTGAGGGAGAGATGTAATAACTAGCATCCTGACTGAGGGAGAGATGTTATAACTAGCATCCTGACTGAGAGAGAGCTGTAATAACTATAATCCTGACCGAAGCATACATGTAATAATAACTAGCATAATGACTGAGGGAGAGCTGTAATAATTAGCTTCCTAAGAGAATGAGAGCTGCAATAATAACTAGCATCCAGACTGATGGAGAGAAGCAATAAGAGTTAACGGACCAGGCCATGGAGATTCTGTACACTTCTTAGTTAACTTTCACATTCTAGTTGAGACGTTTTCTTATTTATATATTCGGTACAATAACAGTCACTGGTAAACCCCAGTCTTCACAGAACCCTAGCAGCCACTCTTGGTTTAAGTCCTTTCGCGCCACACTGCTTGCCACGATCACTCAACAAGACGGGACATTTATCAAAATAAGCACACATTGAGATGAGTTGAATCCGTTGCCATGAGATGAATCCGTCAACATGAAAGGACTTACGAAGCAAGACAGATTATATGTAAAATACTATCTTTTCACTTTAACAACTTGTTTGCAGACAGGCGTAGACATGATGATGATGATGACTGATACTTGAAGAAACGTTGAACCATACGTTGATGATGCACATGCTTTACACAGTATAGATATCTGATGAATACTAGTATAGATTAAAGTGATACATATTTCTAAACAGCAAGAGTTTTGCGATGAATTTTGAAGTAAAAATAGAGGCCAAAAAAAAATAGTGACATTTCTAAAGATGCTTTAAACAGAACCAGCCCTCTGCCCTAGGAATGGCAAACAACTGACTAGATCCGCTGGCTTGATGCAGCACAATGGCTTGCTACAATTCACGTGACACGGGACACAGCCAGTGAATCTCATTTCAATCTCGTGACCTCATTCATTGAATGTTGTGTTCTGGCGGCCGTGTCCACAAATAATTTTATCTGTATGTAAGCACATGAGATATTATTTTGTGACTCTTAACTTTAATCCTACGTAAATAAGTGAGCAACATTTATCTTATCCAAATGGTGACATGCCAACACATCAACATTTCCCACCCCACCACACACACGCGCACGCACACACACACACACAGACACTCAGACACAGACACACACGCACACAGACACACACACACACACACTCAGACACAGACACACAAGCGCACACACACACACACACACGCACACACACACACTGACATTAACTGTAACTATGCTGTTGTAACTGTGTATCTGCCAGTTGTTGTAATTGTGAATCTACCAGTTGTTGTATCTGTGTATCTACCAGTTGTTGGAATAGTGCATCTACCAGTTGTTGTAATTGTGTATCTACTAGTGGTTGTAATTGTGTATCTACCAGTTGTTGTAACTGTGTATCTACCAGTTGTTGTAATGGTAAATCTATCATTTGTTGTAATTGTGCATCAACCATCTTTTGTAATTGTGTATCCACCAGAGGCCGTGAGTAATCTACAAGTGACATTTAACAACACCGTCAGCTGCAACAACCCCAGGAGTGCCCCGGTGGACGACCAGACCTGGGACATTTACTGCAGCATGGATGAGTTTGTGAAGTCTGTGACCCTGACCGGACCTGCCGCTGCCTCTCTGTGCTCTATTTACATCAGTGGAGGTGGGTACAGTTCTCATGATCGCCTCCTCATGACACCTTGGTCTTTCTCCTTCAACTCTGGAAGGCTGGCACAACCGTATTTGGGGCTGAATCGTGTGACCCGGTAAATCAAAGGGCCAAGATAAGACGCGTGTACTGGATGGGACATTTTTTTTTTTTTAGCATATCCTTTTTACAGGACTTAGCTGTCAACACCAGCATCTTTCAGCTGTATGTTGATCTCTTGGCAAGATTACGCTCAGTAGTTTGCCATTGCTTTCTGAGCGGCCGGCTCAGTATCCCGCAAGTCACGAGCGGGGGTCGAACCGCCTCAGTTCTCGCTCCGCTACGAGACTCTGCGTGATAAACGGGATTACAGAGAGAAAGTGTTGTAACCCCACAGCCAGAGAGATGGGACATACACTGAGTAAAACTGCAATCTATTTAACTTCATTCATCATGTGCCATGCCGATAAGCGTGGGCGGTCATGTTTCGTCGTCTCACACGATCAACAGAGTCGTGAAGAAACGCTGTGTTCTTGTCTCGACCATACCACCTGGCCATGCCTTCCAGGTGTTTATTTCTTTGCCTTCCCTTTGTTCTGTTCACCTCTATCTTTTAGTTGTCGCCAGGTTCTCCAATGTATTTCTACTCATAACGTAAAGAAAAATGTTGACTGTATTCATCTAATTACTCTAATCAGTTTACGGTTTTTGTCAAAGACTGAAGGAAGAGGCAGGAAGCCTGCCTCATGATAGAACACCACCGGGACGTGGGGTCAACCTCAGATTGAGTAGAGGGAACAGAGTGCCCGGGATCAGGGCAGGATAGATGATAGAAAAGGGGGACTATTAACTAGTCCTCACACGAAGGCGTTGACCAGATAGTTAGCACTACTGGTCACGACAGAATCACGCCTGCGTGATAGCAACGATTAGCACTCAAACCAAAGCCAGCTAATAGAAGCGTGCTAACTGACCTAGCACGCAAAGAGCCGAAGGGCGTATGAAGGTCCTTCCGCGGGGCGTGTAGCGACGGGAGTGAAGCAAGTCAGACTGGGGACTGACTCTGTAGTGTTCACATGGTATAGAATAGATATGTGTTTTCATATAGCCTAGTAGATAGAGATTAGCTATAGGGTAGGAAAACTAGTGATAGAGAATATTGTGACTTTATGTGTGATTAGATAGCGACTGTTTTTGCAATTGTAAAGAGCCAACGGCAATAAAATGTACCATTTCATTCCTCGCACACGACTTGCAAGTTTCTTGTAGGGTGTGGGAGAATTAATCCGATGATGCCTGAAACACGAGTTGTTGACAGGCAATAGGATTAAATGTGGTGTCAGAAGTGCCGCTTGAACCTGAGTTCAAGCTATAACACTTACCCACGGCTCTAGACTAGGGTTACAGATAGGATATTACAAATATTAAATGTTTAATTTATGTCAGTGACTATGACGTGTGCAGACTAGATCGAGTTGCCAGCAGAATTGTGCCTATCGTGATGAAATAATGTTTATTTGTGCTTATTAGAATGTTATATATTTAAATAATGTGCTTTTCAAAGTTGTAAGTATTCATATTATGTTCTTCTTGCATTTATTTATTTAATTATTTATTTATTTTTGAATAATTGTCAAAAAATGATTCATGGCGGAGCAATACAAAGGTCAGCGACAGTATTGATTTTTGCAAGCTAAAAATAGCGCTGCGCCTTTGACGTGGCACGATTGACAAACAGTTGGGCCTCGCCATTTGCAATCAGCATTTCAGTGTTTACATACTGGCAAGCTGCTGCCTGTCTGAATCTTTACGATATATTAACTATTATTTATTTATTTAAGTTAGAGAATGAATATATTTATTTATTTACACATTATTATTATATTAATATTTATTTAAAAGCAGTTATTGATTTTTTTTCGTACTTTTCTATTTGTTTACCGTCACGAAGGTACTACTTTCGGCTATGCAAATTAGATTTGGCCTGCACCATTCTTCCATAGATTAAACTAGGTTAGTAACGAAAGACATATTACGGTAGAACTAAGACAGGACAGTGACATTAAATATTAATTAATCGATGTTCTGTTTGTTCGTGGGCATGTCTGTGTCATTGTAACAATTTGTCAAAAATCTATTTTTCGTTTACGAGTTGTTAATTGTTGCTGCTCTGTAAAACAGGGCGAACAACAGCTGAGTGATAACGTGAGAGTGTGCCGATGTGCCAAACAGGGTGACCTGAGTAGAAAACTCGTGTGTATTCCGGGGTGCCAAACAACGGGACCGGTGTTGCTGACGTGTTGTTCCTTGTTCTAGGGAACATTAAGTTGAGTAAAACCTACGTTTTTGGCATGCATTGTGATTAATAGTGCATCTCTTTTTCAGCGTGTATTGTACGAACAGACTTTGTGCTCTAATTTTTTGGAGAATACGATTTTCCAGATTGTAAACAAAGAGTACAATTTGTAGTGCTCAGATATTAAATAACATAGCATATGAAAGAATAATAACTAATTGAAGTAGTCAGTTAAAGTCAACGCGAGCCAATTCTCCAACAACATGGCTCCTCTAGCTGACTTCATTAAAGCAAGGAAAGAATTGCAATACACAGGTAAAGAGCTAGAACAATATGCTGATAAGAAATTTAAAGAAGCAAAAGATGCTGAGAGAACTGAACGGGAACGAAAAGAAAATGCAGATAGAGATGAACGCGCACTAGAAAGACAACATCAATTAGAATTAAAACAGAAGCAATTAGAACATGAGAAGGAAATTAAACAGAAGACATTAGATCAGGAGAGAGAATTAAAGCAAAAAGAAATAGATGAAATGGCAAGAGTTAAGGAAAAACAAATACAAGTAGAATCAGAGACACAATTAAAGATGAAAGAGATGGATGTAGACTCACACGCAGAGATCTCTGCCACTAAACTTAAAAGTCAACAAGAAGAAAATAAGTTCAACAAATACAAAAATATTATCAAAGCATATTGTAAAGAGGATTCAATATCTGCCTGGAAAGAAAATGTCGAGTATCAGTTTAAATATCACCAAGTTCCTTTAGAGATGTGGGCTATGATTTATATGAAGAACCTGAGTGGTGAGCCCCTTAAAGTAATAGAATCTATACCAATCGATCTTAGATCTGACTACCAATACATCCGTGATAGGATTATGCAATACTTTTTACTTGATGCCCCTGGGTATCAGGTTCAGTTCTCAACTTTAAAACCTAAACCTACTGAGACTTTCATTGACTACGTCTCAAATGTTCAAAGTGTACTAAATAGGTGGCTTAAAGCAGCTAACATAGGAAAAGACTTTGATAAATTGAAAAACTTAATAACTATGGATAAAGTAATATCCACGATACCATCCTCTTTTGCTAAGTTTTTGCAGCAGTCAGACATTGAAACCATAGAACAGTTTGAAAAGAAAGGGTCAGCATATTTTTCTTCAAACAGAAATATTTTTAAAACTTCAAATGACTCTGAAATAGTTTCCTTTGTAAAAGATCAATCTAAAAACTATCAGAGCAATAGAAAACCATTTAATAAATTTGACAAGAAAGATAGAAAGATTTCAAAATGTATCCACTGTCAACTTTTACATAACACTTATTCAATGTGTGACAAATCGCCGAGTTATCCGGCACATCTTGAAAATGTTATTAAGAAGCAACAGAACAAAAGATCTGCATACCGGCGTGCCATCAAATGTTTTTTTTGTTCCAGCTACGGCCATTATTCAAATAAGTGCCTTGGCCGCCAACGTATGAAAGCCAACAATGCTATTTTACTTGATACATCTTCTGATAGTGGTAGTGAGACTGAGTGTGATGTTGAAAATGAATTACCTGTTAACAAAACGGAAGAGGTGTGTTGTGTAAACGATATGTTGAGTTTTGACAGTTGTGAGCGATGTCACCAGTTTCATGCTGACGGAAAATTAGAATGTGGACATACAGTTCCATGCTCATCTGAGAGTGTGAATGCAGCCTTAGCCTCCAGAGGCAATTTAGAGTTCCACAATGCAATGGTCAATGATAGACCATGCCAATGTTTGCTGGACAGCGGTAGTACCCTTATTGGCCTCAGAAAGGAACTAGTGAGTCAAGAGGATTATACAGGTGACTCTGTCAAATGCCGAACCTTTTCGGGTAACATTGAAATTTACCCTTTGGCCAAAGCCCGTATTGACACTCCTTTCCTTTCGGGTACATTTACTTGTGCTATACTTGACAACCCTTGTACTGATTTAATTCTGGGTTGCTTACCTCAACTAAAACAATGTACTAGCGATGAAATAACTGCATGGAACCAACTGAATGCAGTTAATGCAACAACCAGAGCAGACACTATAAAACATCAAGACACGCTTCAAGATGAGAGACTACTGGTGCTTTCTCCATCAAGCACTGATGATACCAACAGACAAAAATTCATAGAACAGCAGAAAGCTGATCCTAGTTTGTCTCCTTATTTAAAATTATTGAAAGAACGAGCCAAAATTACAAAGAACGCATCATGGTTCTTCAGATTAAATAATGGCATTCTTACTAGATATTATACTACTGGTAACCATGAGATTCAGCAAACGGTGTTACCTGTACAACATCGCATAACTGTGCTAAAGATTGCACATGAGTCACCGTTTGCTGGCCATCTTGCATATGACAAAACCAGGACCAGAATTCAGTCTCATTTTTATTGGCCAGGTTTTTGCAATGATATTAAATTATTTTGTCGCTCGTGTAATGTCTGTCAACAGTTAGTACGAAAGGGTAAACATGCTACAGCTGAAGTACAACCTTCTACACTGGCTTCTAGGCCATTTGAGAGTGTGGCGGTAGATATTGTTGGACCCCTGAATCAGGTGTCCAGCAAAGGAAATCGCTTCATATTGACGATGGTCGACCTCTGTACAAGGTGGGTTGAGGCAGTAGCTTTGAAGTACATCACCTCCAAAGATGTTGCCAATGTATTTCTACACCTGTTCTCACGATTCGGATTTCCACGGACCATTTTATCCGATCGTGGAACACAATTCATATCGGCTGCAACGCAAGCCCTTACAAAAATGTTAGGGATTAAACAACATTTCACAACAGCGTACCATCCAGCCAGCAATGGGATAGTAGAAAAAATTAATGGAGATCTTAAGCATATGCTGGCTAAGGTAACAGCAGAAAACCCAGCTGACTGGGATACACTGTTACCAACAGTGCTGTTCGCCTATCGGGAGATTCCCCATTCAAGCACGGGTTTCTCACCGTTTGAATTAGTGTACGGGGCTAACCCACGTGGACCCCTAACCATTTATCATCAGGCAATAACAAATTCTATTCAAATTCCCGAACCAAAAACACCTTATGAAATGGTGACTGAAACACGAGATAAAATCATGAAATCGTGTATTATAGCTAAGGCAGCTTTGGAGAGGAAGGGTCAAATCTACCGCCAATATGCCAACAAAGGGGCGAGAACAATTGAACTTGAACCAGATCAAGACATACTTCTCTTGCTTCCTGACAAACGAAATTTATTATTGACTTCATGGCAAGGGCCATTCAAGGTGGTACGTAAAATTTCAGATGTTGACTATGAAATATCAATAAACGGAAACTTAAAGATATTCCATGTCAACATGTTGAAACCTTACTATTCACGACAAGAGACAGAAGTAGAGACAGACGAACACAGTGCACCCACACCAAGTGATCAGACGACAGACATACACAACGCAACTACACTAGTTAGCGAGACTGGCATATCCGACGAGCATACACTTAGCGAGAATACAGAATACACACTTAGCACCACCACCGTACTGAATCAAGTAGACGACGACGGAATGGAACTACCAGTTCCTATTGTAGACAAGACTGCTACATTAGATAGCATACATATAGAACAGGAACTAACAGACAGTCAACGACTACAATTAGTAGAATTAGTGACGGAATACAAAGACATATTCTCTGACATTCCAGGTAGGACGGACAGAATCGAACACTCCATTCTTCTTACGGACTCTAAGCCTATTAAATGCAGGCCGTACTCAATCCCACTAAGCTATAGGGAAAATCTAAATAAGGAAATTCTGAATTTAGAGGCTAGTGGGATCATCCAGAAATCCACCTCGGAGTACTCTTTTCCAATTGTTCTAGTTAAGAAGAAAGATTCTACAATTCGTCTTTGCGTGGACTATCGAAAGCTCAACAACGTCACCAAGATCGACGCAGAGCCAATTCCTTCCTGCGAAGATCTTATTCTTGACATGTCCACCTCCAAAATCTTTTCTAAATTAGATCTCACTAAGGGATATTGGCAAGTCCCTATGCAGTCTCAATCCATCCATCTTACTGCTTTCTCAACACCTTTAGGACTGTACGAGTGGCGTTTTCTTCCTTTCGGACTTCGAAACGCTCCTGCCACGTTCGTACGCTTAACTAGAGATCTACTTCATGGAGTGACGAATACAGTGACCTATATAGATGATATATGTGTCCATACTGATGACTGGACAACACACCTACTGAAACTGAGACATGTCTTTAATAGGTTGCGACTCTTCGGGCTCACCGTCAAACCGAGCAAAGTCGAATTGGGCCTAAAAGAAATTGAGTTTTTGGGTCATGTCATTTCTCAAGGTCAACTAATGACTGACCAGAAAATTATTACCAAAATTATGAATCTGACCATGCCTACCACCAAGAAACAGGTCAGATGCCTTTTGGGGTTAGTGAATTACTATAGTAAATTTATTCCAAATTTAGCGGAGATTACAAGTGTATTTTCCAATGTTTTAAAAGCTTCTGTAAAATTGGATGTTAAAGATGCATTATTAATTTCTGCATTGTCAAAATTAAAAATTTTGTTTAGTAATGTTCCAATCCTCCGCTTGCCTAATCCGAGGCTCGTTTATTATCTTAGGACAGATGCCAGCAGGATCTCCATCGCTGCAGTACTAGGCCAATTTTATGAGGGCATCTTCCATCCGATTTGCTACGTGAGCCGTAAGATCACACCCACCGAGTCCAGATATTCCATATCCGAGTTGGAAGCCTTAAGCGTCATCTATGCGGTGAGAAAGCTGCATCGATTCCTGGCGGGTGTGCACTTCATTGTCCAGACTGACAACTCCCCAATAACGGTCATACAGAGTGGTGTACATCGAAATGACCGAATATACAGGTGGTCGCTAATACTGCAAAATTACACCTTTAGTATAGAACATATTAAGGGGAAAGATAACATCTTGGCTGATACCCTTAGTCGACCATCTGATGTAGCAATACCAGAAACTTCCACATAAAATTGTTTTGTGATATATGTTAATTTAGTACAGTCAAATATTCTATGTGAAATATGTTAGAAATACATGAATATTGTGTGCTGAACTAAGTACCAAAAACATTGACCTGCTATGTGTCTGTAGACATCAAAAGTAAGAACTTTACTCTGGGAACAAACATATCACTTTGTGAACTAGGACAGCTTATTATTTGCTAAGCTCCAAATATGTTCCAGTGAAGTAGTTGTGTTAAACAGAGAAAAACAGTGTCAGATGATTATAGACATACAGACACGAGAACACTGGTCTACAAACGAACTCTACAGGTGCAATACCCATAGAATAAATATGACTGTGTAATGGATTTCAAATACCCAGAACAATTGTATAGATATAATGCCAATGAAAGTATGTTTCTGAACATTAATGGCAACGACTAACCTGAGGTATTTAAAGACCATGTATATATAAACTTAATGTGATATGTATCATAATGTTTTAATATTGTGATAAAATATAGATAGATTATGTCATTTTAATTTATAGTTAGCGTTAGATAATATAATACTTTTTCATTTTATTTAGATCATCATCATCAAGTGCCGTGCCGGCTGGCGTAGGCGTTCATGGCTCTCCATAGATCTCGGTCTTTGGTTTTCTGGATCAACTCTGGTGCTGATATTCCTCCATGCCACCGTCTCAATCCATCCAGCATCACTTCTCTTGGTCTACCTCTGCCTCTCTTCCCCTCGATCTTTCCAGTTGTTACGATGTTCTCCAATGCCTCTCTTCTCATCACGTGACCGAAGAAAGATGTTTGTCTCTGTCTTATTGTTGTATATAATGTTCTAGTTTCATTAGCCTGTTTCAGGCAGTCGTCGTTAGTTACTCTGGCAGTCCAAGGAATTCGCAACATTCGTCTCAGGAACCACATCTCTGTTGCTTCTAATTTCTTCTTAATTTGTTCATTTACGTTCCAAGATTCACTGCCATACAGCAAAACTGGTTCTACATAGCATTTCAGCACTCTCTTTCTTACATTCAGTGATAGTGACTTATTGCATAAGATACTCTTCATTTTCTGAAAAGCGGCTTTTGCCTGCCCTATTCTACTCCTAATCTCTGTTGTACATCTTCCATCTGATGTTATAAATGCCCCTAGGTATCTAAAATTATCAACTTGGTTAAGGATTTTCCCTTCTATTTCTATGTCACATTTTGGTGTCACCATTTTCTTTGATATTACCATTGTTACTGTTTTCTTGATATTCAAGGAGAGTCCTTTCCTTGCACTCTCTGTTACAACAACGTCTAATAATTGTTGTAGGTCTGTTGAATTATCCGCCACCAATACTGTGTCATCTGCATAGCGTATATTATTTATATTATAACCTCCAACTAGTATTCCTGGCATCTCTTTGATCTCTCTCATTATTACTTCGCTATACAGGGAGAAAAGATCTGGTGACAAGACACACCCTTGTCGTACTCCTAGCTTTATCCGTTTGTTTACTTTAGATAGATTATTAATTTACATATTCATTTAGCTTTAAAAGTATATTAGGAGTAATGTAAGCTTATTTTAGGATTAAATTGACAGATAGATTAAAATAGGCAACACATTAAATGTATATTTATAGAACTAGTATTAGTATGTCAATATTTAGAGTAATATTTCTGTAGAATACAGTGGTTAAGAATACCAGGGTACAAACCATCAACCCTTTTTTTACATGTAAATATGTTGTAAATACTTGACGTGTGCAACGGTTGATGCACAGTCATTAGGCTAAACTCTGTCAAACTGAGCCAAACTTGTACAGTGTCACTCCAAGGTTTTTAAATAACTATGAGAGTAAAAGATGCGTGACAAAAATGAAAGTGAAAGTTATGTGACAGAAATTAAGGTAAAAGATGTGTGACAGAAATGAGGATGAAAGATGTGTGACAGAAATGAGGATGAAAGAAGTGTGACAGAAATGAGGATGAAAGATGTGTGACAGAAATGAGGGTAAAATATGTGTGCCAATAGTGAGTGTAAAAGAAGTGTGACATAAACGAATGTTAAAGATGTGTGACAGAAGTGTGAAAGTGAGAACAAATGTAAAATATACAGGAAAGAGTGAGAAACGTCAGCGGATTTTTTTTTTGCCGCTCAACAAAACTTTTTATTTTTATTGCCGTCAAGTGTTGGTTTCAATGTTGAAAATGTGTTGTAATGAATGTATTTTGTGTAGTTTAGTTTAGAATCGTAGTGAAAGTATTTTGAGTCTCATAAGACAGAAACGTAGTCACAGATTTGTATTATACACATGTTTGTGACCACAGTTAAATGAATTATGGCACTTGAAAAACTAACTTACATACACATGATAGTTAGATACACATGTTAGACGTTAGATTATACTTTTAATTACATCCAAACACACAAACAACCAGAAAAACAAACATGTAAATTGCATACACTTTTATTAGATCAAAGGGAGATAAATCCGGGTCAGGGGACATAATAGACAACGAAACACTAACTTAACAGTGAAATATGACTTTACACGCGGAAGCGAGATAGGTAAAGCCTGTCGCTCACAGCTTGTGTAATGGTTGTTTAATATTATATGGGGGACATGAAGCAATTCATGTGTTGACCTTCAGAAAGTCAACTTTGTATGGGTAGTGAGTTAATTTACTATTTGAGGGCAGGTCTTATAAGACAACGGTCCGGTTCAGACATACCTCTAATTAATATAATATTGCGATTGAGAAGAGGGCTCATGCCAACCAGACAAGTTTGTGGCGATTGCCAGTAGCCAAGTAAAGTGATGCTACATTGTGACATTAGTCAGTAGGTCTATTGAGTAGCCCAAAGCCAGGTTATCTACAGTCTTTGACAAAAATTAGACACACTAATTTTTTAGAAACCTCTTGCGTCACAACCAATGAGTCAAAGTTGATGACGCAACACAGGAGGGGAGGGTGTGTGTCAAAGACTGAAGGAAGAGGCAGGAAGCCTGCCTCATGATAGAACACCACCGGGACGTGGGGTCAACCTCAGATTGAGTAGAGGGAACAGAGTGCCCGGGATCAGGGCAGGATAGATGATAGAAAAGGGGGACTATTAACTAGTCCTCACACGAAGGCGTTGACCAGATAGTTAGCACTACTGGTCACGACAGAATCACGCCTGCGTGAGAGCAACGATTAGCACTCAAACCAAAGCCAGCTAATAGAAGCGTGCTAACTGACCTAGCACGCAAAGAGCCGAAGGGCGTATGAAGGTCCTTCCGCGGGGCGTGTAGCGACGGGAGTGAAGCAAGTCAGACTGGGGACTGACTCTGTAGTGTTCACATCGTATAGAATAGATATGTGTTTTCATATAGCCTAGTAGATAGAGATTAGCTATAGGGTAGGAAAACTAGTGATAGAGAATATTGTGACTTTAAGTGTGATTAGATAGCGACTGTTTTTGCAATTGTAAAGAGCCAACGGCAATAAAATGTACCATTTCATTCCTCGCACACGACTTGCAAGTTTCTTGTAGGGTGTGGGAGAAGTAATCCGATGATGCCTGAAACACGAGTTGTTGACAGTTTTCATTTGTTTCTTTTAGGACTTCTTGGTCATTTGTTTTTCTGTCTGTCCATGGTATTCTTTGCATTTTCCTCAGAAACCATATTTCCACACCTGTCAGATGTTTTTCAGCTTGACTGCTCCCTGTCCATGCTTCAGATCCATACGCAGGTTCTATGTGGCACTTCAACACTCTTTATCTCATTGCAATTAACAACCTTCTATTGGTCAGTATATTGTCCATCTTGCAAAAGTCAATCATCACGTTGGTGGTTCTTGTTCTATTCTCTTCAAAGTATCTCCCATCAGATGATATAACTGTTCGGAGAAAACTGTCCCAAATCACTTGCTTAAGAATATTCCCATTTACGTATATATTAAATTGTGGCATTTCCTTCTTCCTAGTGACGTCCATAATCTGTGTCTTCTTACAATTTAATTATTGCTCTGGTTATTTTCTGTGTGCAAAAATCGTATCTACTAAATGTTGCAGGTCCTGCTTGCCAAACATCTCCTTTAAGTCTCGTTGTAGATAACCTGACTCTCTTCACGAAACAGACATGTAGTAACTGTAGAAAAGGGCAACACCAGCTTCCTAGCAGCATATCACCTTTTATTATTGGCAGTATAACATCACACAGTTGCCCAATGGCTCATCATCCTCGCATTCTGTCGGAGGGTAGAAGGACTTTATATATATATATATATATATATATATATATATATATATATATATATATATATATATATATATATATATATATATATATATATATTGGCACCTTGCCGTCTTGACAGACGATAGTTTGCGCTTCAAAAAGGCATAATAACTTTTACCCATGGCGGTAGCGAATGTGACTGGTAAGGATAATTCGCGCTGTAAATGTTCGTTCACAGTGATTGCATGTGAACACGTAGTTATCTCCACCATCATGCACCATCTTACGTCTCACACGCTCGGTGTGTGACTTATCTGCAATAATTTATCCTTTGTCTTTATTCCATTTCTGATATTTGTCCTCCATGCAACACGTTCAGCGGCGACTTGCTCCCAATGTGCATTATCAATGACTGTATCAATCATGTCCCGCTCACACACATCTTTGTATCGTAGTATAGGCCGACCTTGAGATCTCTTACCCATCTGTGATTCACCAAAAAAGATGTCCTATGGTATTCTACCAGCATCCATCCTCCTAACATGTCCTATCCATCTAAGTCTACGAAGACTGAGCATGGAATACATCGTCACACAACCTGATCTTTCCAATAATTCAGTATTTGTGATTTTGTCTTGCCACTTAATACCAAGAATTCTTCGCAGACACCGCATATGAAAGCTGTTTAAACGTTTCTTTTGGTGAGAGTAAGTTGTCCAGGTTTCACTGCCATAAAGAAGAGTACTAAGGACACAGGCTTGATAGACAAGGACTTTTGTTTTGGCAGTAAGCTTCTGTCCTCCCAGACTATTTTTCTTAACCTGTTCATTGTTGCTTCTGCCTTACGAATCCGGATGTTGATTTCCTGATCGAGGGATAATTTATTTACCACTGATCCTAGATATGTAAAATGGTCTACCATCTCTAGTTCGGCGTCGTCAATAGAAATTGATGGTACCCCATGTGCACCTTGTGACATAATCTGTGTCTTCTTTTTGCTAATTGGTAAACCAAATTCAGAACAAGCATTGGAGAATGCAGATAGTAGACATTGCAATTCTTCCTCAGAGTGGGATCTCGGTCGAAAGCCACACTGTGATTCGGGGTAGACTTGATCTTCTAGGACTTGAAGTCTGCGCAGAACAATTCTGGCAAATACTTTTCCAACAATACACAGAAGTGAGATACCCCTATAGTTGTTGCAGTCGCTCCGATCGCCCTTGTTCTTGTACAGTGTTATGATGCTTGAATCTTTGAAATCCTGTGGGACTTGTCCTTCTCGCCAGCATAGCTCTATTAGCTGGTAGATCTGTAGAGTGAGTGTGTCTTGCCTACTCCTGATAACCTCTATTGGAATCCCATCCTTACCTGGAGCCTTGCCCGATGCAAGTTCATATATAGCACACTTAACTTCTGTTATGGTGGTAAGTGTGTCCAGGTGGTCAAGAGTTGGTAGAGCCTCTATGGCGTTGATGGCATCACTATATATATATATATATATATATATATATATATATATATGTGTGTGTGTGTGTGTGTGTGTGTGTGTGTGTGTGTGTGTGTGTGTGTTGTGTATTTGTGCCACGACTGGTATAATAATTCTTCGTCTTAGGTGTCGACTTATATCGTCTATGGAGCAGCTACCTCTTCACATACACCACATGTTAATGTTCTATAAAGGTCAACTCACGTCGCTGGCTGGCCATCTTAGGTAAATGCACAACAGACCTTGACTGTTGAAACTTCGTTAAATTTGAGCTGAACTCATCGTAGCAACTTGGTTTGGTGTTGTAGCCTATCGCAGGACATATCGACGGTCTCGATGGTGCTATTAATATGACTTGCTCGACGTTCTCAAGCGCCTGGATGCGTCTTCTCAACATCTCACAAGCACTTCCTCGGCCTAACTAAATTATAATTCTTTCTTACCCCTGACGTCACCTCCGTCTCGTCACGTGATGTTTTCATGTCGTAGCCTCTTGAGTGCTTTCCCTTTCTTAGGCCCGTCGTTCTATAGATGATCTATCATTACTATCCTACGTGTCTCCTACTATACCACGCTTTTGTGGTGAATGTCACTATTTTATTGTTAACTCTTCTCTAGCTTATTCTTGTCGACTGTCACTAGTACCGTATACCCTATTTTGGTACATAACACTGCTCATTGTATGCAATATATACTGGATCATCCGCATATCTAACGTTATGTATGTTACGCTCCTCAGTGATGACTCATTTCATATCTTCTAAATTTCTGAAAATATTTTCACTGTACAGGGAAAACAGATCTGGCGACATTTAATCAATCAACCAATATGGTGCCGTCTCCACAATGAAGGTTGGCTGTAATGGATCTCCAACATTGCTTGTCTCTGTCGCCTTGACTGTACATTCTGAAAAAAACTTATGTTCGTCCTCCCGTAGAAGTTATCTTCCCACTTGTATCGCTGTCTACTTCTTGCCCTCAACCTTGCCCTCCAGCATTGTTTTTACACATCCACGTCTCACATATCTCTTAGTAGGCTGATATTGAAATACTTCATTATCAATTCGTATAGCAGTTTCTTGTTTCCTATATATGTATTTTATAAGTCTTAAGGTCTTTCCCATCAATTTGTACATCTGCAAGCATCTTTATTATGTTGACTTGTCTTACTTTGTCGAAAGCCTTAGTGTAGTCAATAAAGCGAATATGTATGTCTTTGTTAACTTCTATAGAACGTTCAGTTAATGTTCTCAGCATATACACAGCATTTACTGTACCTTTGCCTACTACAAAACCATATTGCTCAACTCCTATCTCGTGTTGTACTTTCTTCAGAACTCTCTGGATGATAATTATTAGCAAAATCCTCGTGATGTGGCTCATTATACATTTTTTTTCTTCCGATTCTGATAACATCCCATGGCTCCTGATTTCTTTGGGGTTACAATAAATATATAATTATATAATTCAGGAGGTGTATCTCATGTATCATATATTGTGCTGAGCAGTTTGGTTACTTAATATATTCCATTTTATTCTAAGGCATTGGTCATTTCTGTTGTGATGTTGTCTGAACTGGGTGTCTTGCCAGTTTTCATATGGTTAAGAGCATTCTGAACTTCCGTCATCAAAATTGATGGTCCTTCATTATTACACCGAATATCATACTGTTCTTCTCTTGTTTCATCAGACAGGATTTTTACATAATCTGATCATGCATGTAAAATCTTATCTTTTTCTATTATGAGTTTTTCAATTTCTTTCCTCACTTTCGAATTTAAGGCCAATGATTTGCTAGCTTTTGATTTTAACTGAAATGTGGATCGATCCGACAATATGTCTTCCATTGTCTTTGCATAGTCTGAAATCACCACTGTACCACTCACGTTGTCTAGTTTGAGTATTACCATTTGTTCTTTGGCCTGTGGTGATTTCACAGCCGTAGCTTAATCTTTGGTTAATGGACATTTGTGTTTAGATGGTGCCATGCGATATTGCTGTTCTATATCCAGCGATAATAAATCTAATGTATGTTTGAAGTACACCGACCACCCTCGTTGATGTGTGCAATGTGAAATAGAGTGACAGATGTAGGCGGGGCCTTGCATGCAACACCAGCCAGTGAGAATCATGAGAGATGTAGGCAGAACGCTGCATGCAACATCCGTCATTGGGAATCGTGAGATATGTAGGCAGACAATTGCAAGCTACATCAGCCAGTGATAACTGTGACAGATGTAGACAGGGAATTGTATGCTACTCCAACAAATGAGAATCGTGACAGATGTCGGCATGACATTGCTTGCAACACCAGCCAGTGAGAATCGTGTCTAGCTGTACACAGATGTCAATGTGTTACCTGAATAACCAGTCACGGTGCAGAAAGATGCTAGCACAATAATTAACAATTAATAATTGCTGAGGATGGGGACGGAGCGCTTATGGGAATGTCCCGAATGCTGTGATGTCGGTTCCTAAATCAATCAATCAATCAATCAATTAAGAAATAGCAAACAAGAGCGATGGTTGTGGGGAAACGTGATTGCCCGGGCCTGTCAGCAAGTCGTATACAGATCACGGTGATGATGATGTTGTTTGTTGGTCATATTGATTGCATTGGTCTGAACTTCACGAGCTTTGATGTGGCTACTGTTACTATCACGTGACTTGTGGCGTGTGTATATGGAGCTCGAATGCGTTTTACATTTACTTCAAGTCCAGTTGTAGCAGTCAGTGTTGAATTGATTGAACATGGCATCACAACCTTACACTCAATGTTGAATATATTTTACACTAGCTGACCCTGCCCGGCTTCGCCCAGTCCCTGGTGGGGAGCATCTCATTTAATTCATATAAGTAGTCATATAAGTTCTCGTTCCCGTTACCGACTGTCTGTCTTTCTGTCTGTCTTTCTGTCTGTCTGTCTGACCCGGCCTGGCATCGCCCAACTCCTGGTGTGGAGAATCTCATTTAATTCATATAAGTAGTCATATAAACTCCCGTTCCCGTTCCCGACTATCTATCTGTCTGTCTGTCTGTCTGTCTGTCTGTCTGTCTGTCTGTCTGTCTGTCTGTCTGTCTGTCTGTCTGATCTGGCCCGGCTTCGCCCAGCCCCTGATGGCGAGCATCTCATTTAATTCATATAAGTAGTCATATAAGTTCCCGTTCCCGACTGTCTGTCTGTCCGTCCCTCCCTCTCTGTCTGTCTGTCTGTCTGCCTGTCTGTCTAATCATTTATTGGTTGCAGTTAGAACAACCTTAGATAAACGAAGACCAACTTACAAAAAGCATTAGAAAGAGCACTTAAAAGATCTTTACATCTTCCCCAAACAATAAACTTGGGTAAATGGAGCGTCTTATTTAATTCATATTCGGCCCCTGCTCCCGTTCCCATTCCCAAAAAATACGACCCGGCCCGGCTTCACCCAGTCCCTGGTGGGGAGCATATCATTTAATTCATATTCGACGGAGGGAGGAGGAGGAGGGAGCAGGAGGAAGGAGGAGGAGAGAGGAGTAGGAGGGAGGAGTAGGAAGGAGGAGGAGGGATTAGGAGGAAGAGGGAGGAATGAGGGGAGAGGGAGGAGGAGGAGGAAGAGGGAGGAGGAAGGAGGAGGAGGGAGGAGGAGGAGGGAGGAGGAGGAGGAGGAGAGAGGAGGAGGGAGGAGGAGGAGAGAGGAGGAGGGAGGAGGAGGAGGAGGGAGGAGGATGAGAGAGGAGGAGGAGAGAGGAGGAGTGAGGAGGAGGTGGACGGAGGAGGAGAGAGGAGGGAGGAGGTAGGAGGAGGGAGGAGGAAGGGAGAGGAGGAAGAGGGAGGAGGGAGGAGGAGGGTGAGAAGGAGGGAGACGGAGGGAGTAGGAGGGGAGGAGGAGGGAGGAGGAGGAAGGCGGAGGATGGAGGAGGAGGAGAGAGGAGGAGGTGGAGGGAGAAGGAGGAGGGAGGAGGAAGAGGAGGGAGGAGGGAGGGAGGAGGAGGAAGAGGGAGGAGGAGAGGGAGGAGGAGGAATGTGAAGGGAGGAGGAGGGAGGAGGTAGAGGGAGGAGGAGGGAGGAGGAGAAGAGGAAGGAGGAGGGGGAGGAGGGGGAGGAGGGAGGAGGAGGAGGGAGGAAGAAGGAGGAGGAGGGAGGAGGAGGAAAGAGGGAGGAGGAGGAATGTGAAGGGAGGAGGAGGGATAGGGAGGAGGGGGAGGGGAAGAGGAAGAGGGTAGGAGGAAGAGTGGAGAGGAGAGGGAGGAGGTAGAGGGAGGAGGAGGAGGGAGGAGAAAGGGAGGAGGGAGGAGGAGAGAGGAGGAGGTAGGAGGAGGAGGAGGAAGAGGGAGGAGAAGGAAGGAGGAGGAAGAAGGAGGAGGAGGATGGAGGAGGGAGAGGGAGGAAGAGGGAGGAGGAGGAAGGAGGAGGAAGAGGGAGGAGGAGGAAGAGGGGAGGAGGAGATGGAGGAGGGAGGAGGAGGAGGAAGAGGGAGGAGAAGGAAGGAGGAGGAAGAAGGAGGAGGAGGATGGAGGAGGGAGAGGGAGGAAGAGGGAGGAGGAGGGAGGAGGAGGAAGAGGGAGGAGGAGGAAGAGGGAGGAGGAGGAGGATGGAGGAGGGAGGAGGGAGAGGGAGGAGTGGAAGAGGAAGAGGGTAGGAGGAGGGGAGAGGAGGAGAAGAAGGGAGAAGGAGGGAGGAGGAGAAGGAGGAGGAGGGGAGAGGAGGAGGAGGGAGGAGGCAGAGGGAGAAGAAGGAAGGAGGAGGAGGAAGGAGGATTCTGTGTAGTCACGTCATTTTCTTCCCTTTCCCTTGCGTTTTGGTTCGGGGATTCTTTCATTATCATCATCATATATTTACGTACGTATTTTGGGAGGGGGAGGAGGGAGGAGGAGGAAGAAGAAAAAAAAACTATGACAGTTGGCAGCTCTGGAATGAAAGGAAGGCGTGTAGAAATTTCATCTCACTCGGATGGGCCGTTCGCGAGCGCATAAGGGACATACGGACATACAGACAAACAGACAGACAGACAGACGGAGATCGCCTTTTATATATAAGACTAGCTGACCCTGCCCGGCTTCGCCCAGACCCTGGTGGGGAGCATCTCATTTAATTCATATAAGTAGTCATATAAGTTCTCGTTCCCGTTACCGACTATCTGTCTGTCTGACTGTCTGTCTGTCTGTCTGTCTGACCCAGCCCGTCTTCGCACAGACCCTGATGGGGAGCATGTCATTTAATTCATATAAGTAGTCATATAAGTTCCCGTTCCCGACTGTCTGTCTGTCTGTCTGTCTATCTATCTATCTGTCTGTCTGTCTGACCCAGTCCAGCCCATGGTGGAGAGCATCTCATTTAAATCATATAAGTAGTCATATAAGATCCCGTTCCCGACTATCTGTCTGACTGTCTGTCTGTCTTGGGTAAATGGAGGAGGGAGGAGGAAGAGGGAGGTGGAGGAGGGAGGAGGAGGGCGGAGACAGGAGGAGTAGGGAGGAATTGGAGGGAGGAGGAGGGATTAGGAGGAGGAGGGGGAGGAGGAGGGAGGAGGAGGAGGGAGGAGAAGGAGGGAGGATGAGGGAGGAGGAGGGAGCAGGAGGAGGAGAGGGAGGAGGAGAAAGAGGAAGGAGGAGGAATGTGAAGGGAGGAGGAGGTAGAGGGAGGAGGAGGAGGAGGGAGGAGGGAGGGGGAGGAGGAGGAGGGAAGAGGAGGTAGAGGGAGGAGGAGGAGGGAGAAGGAGGGAGGAGGAGAGAAGAAGAGGAGGGAGGAGGAGGAGGGAGGAGGAGGAGGGAGGAGGAGAGGGAGAAGGAGGGAGAGAGGAGAAGGGAGGAGGAGGGAGGAGGAGGGAGGAGGAGGAGGGAGGAGGCAGAGGGAGAAGGAGGAAGGAGGAAGAGGGAGGAGGGAGAGGGAGGAGGAAGAGGGAGGAGGAGGAGGAAGAGGGAGGAGGAAGAGGAGGAAGAGGAGGGAGAGGGAGGAGGGGAAGAGGAAGAGGGTAGGAGGAGGAGGGGAGAGGAGGAGGAGAAGGGAGGAGGAGGGAGGAGGTAGTAGGATGGAGAAGTAAGAGGGAGGAGGTAGGAGGAGGAGGAGGGACGAGGAGGCAGGAGGAGGAAGAGGGTAGGAGGAGGAAGAGGGGAGAGGAGGAGAAGAATGGAGAAGGAGGGAGGAGGAGAAGGAGGAGTGAGGAGGAGAAGGAGGAGGCAGAGGGAGAAGAAGGAAGGAGGAGGAGGAAGGAGGGAGAGGAAGGAGGGAGAATGAGGAGGGGAGGAAGGAAAGGGAGGTGGAGGAGGAGGAGGAGGAGGGAGGAAAAGGGAGGAGGAGGGAGGAGAAGGAAGAAGGAGG
>CAWUFQ010000092.1:145000-148504 GCA_963921405.1 Cepaea hortensis | reverse complement strand
CGAGATTTGTAAGCCGGTTTACCCGCTTTGTAAACACAGTTGCGCGCGATTTGGCAGCAGACCGTGTTGCGCTATACTTTTACGAATTGGTATTGGAGCCGGTCGATCAGAAAGCCATGGCAAACTACTGAACGCAAACTTGCCATCAACAACAGTAGTAAAATGATGGTGCTGACAGCGATGTCCTGTAAATAGGATATGTAAACAAAACAAAAAACACCGATTGCTGAAGTATTCATAACTATATGGCGTCTAGCACCATATGCCCAATGCGCATTAGTGCCTGTATGAATTGGCGTAACTATTTTCTCCCCCCCCCCCTCCTCCCATCCGCTGTCCGCCATTGACAACCTTCATCTGATGTCTATAAATAAAACTTTGCGTTCCAGGCTTTCAAAATGTCGGAAAGGTGTCAAAAGGTGTGGTCAGTGGTTAACAAAGACTCGAACACGTGATCACACCTATTCTATCAAGTCCAGCGGAATATTTTCGATTTGTTTGGGAGCCGGTCGTTCAGAAAGCAATGGCAAACTACTGAACCAGGTAGTCATTGCTGTACCGGTCTCCGTGGCTAAGGTATAACGGAGGCGATTCGTAAGCCCGCTTACCCGCTTTCTAAACACAGCTGCGAGCGATTTGGCAGCAGATTCGCCGTATTTTATCAAATTGTTATGGGAGCCGGTCGTTCAGAAAGCCATGGCAAACTACTGAACGAGGTAGTAAGTGTAGTATCGTTGTCCGTGGCTAAGGTCTTACGGATGCGATTCGTAAGCCAGCTTACCCGCGTTCGAAACACAGCTGCGCGCGATTTGGCAGCAGATCGCGTTGCGCTGTATTTTACCTAATCGGTAATGGAGCCGGTCGTTCAGAAAGCCATGGCAAACTACTGAACGAAGTAGTCATTCCAGTGCCGGTTTCCGTGGCTAAGACCTTACGGACGTGATTCGTACGCCCGCTTAACCGCGTTCTAAACCATCTGCGCGCGATTTGGCAGCAGACAGCGTTTTGCTGTTAGTATGGGAGCCCGTCGTTCAGAGAGCCATGGCAAACCACTGAACGCAAACTTGCCATCAACAACAGAAGTAAAATAAATGATGGTGCTGACAGCGATGTCCTGTAAATAGGATATGTAAACAAAACAAAAAACACCGATTGCTGAAGTATTCATAACTATATGGCGTCTAGCACCATATGCCCAATGCGCATTAGTGCCTGTATGAATTGGCGTAGCTATTTTCTTTCCCCCCTCCCCTCCTCCCATCCGCTGTCCGCCATTGACAACCTTCATCTGATGTCTATAAATAAAACTTTGCGTTCCAGGCTTTCAAAATGTCGGAAAGGTGTCAAAAGGTGTGGTCAGTGGTTAACAAAGACTCGAACACGTGATCACGCCTATTCTATCAAGTCCAGCGGAATATTTTCGATTTGTATGGGAGCCGGTCGTTCAGAAAGCAATGGCAAACTACTGAACCAGGTAGTCATTGCTGTACCGGTCTCCGTGGCTAAGGTATAACGGAGGCGATTCGTAAGCCCGCTTACCCGCTTTCTAAACAGAGCTGCGAGCGATTTGGCAGCAGATTCGCCGTATTTTACCAAATTGTTATGGGAGCCGGTCGTTCAGAAAGCCATGGCAAACTACTGAACGAGGTAGTAAGTGTAGTACCGCCTCCGTGGCTAAGGTCTTACGGATGCGATTCGTAAGCCAGCTTACCCGCGTTCGAAACACAGCTGCGCGCGATTTGGCAGCAGATCGCGTTGCGCTGTATTTTACCGAATCGGTAATGGAGCCGGTCGTTCAGAAAGCCATGGCAAACTACTGAACGAAGTAGTCATTCCAGTGCCGGTTTCCGTGGCTAAGGCCTTACGGACGTGATTCGCACGCCCGCTTAACCGCGTTCTAAACCATCTGCGCGCGATTTGGCAGCAGACAGCGTTTTGCTGTTAGTATGGGAGCCCGTCGTTCAGAGAGAAATGGCAAACTACTGAACGCAAACTTGCCATCAACAACAGTAGTTCTCTTCCCCCATCCCCTCCCCTCCCCTTTCCGCGATTCACAACCTTCATCTGATGTCTATAATTAAAACTTTGTGTTTCGTGCTGTTAAAATGTCGGAAAGGTGTCAAAAGGTGTGGTCAGCGGTTAACAAAGACTCGAACACGTGATCACGCCAGCGCTATCAAAACGGGCCGAATATTTCCGCTGGCAAACACACCAGGTGATATGTTTATGACATGAGTTGTTCAGTTCTCTTCCACGTTGCTTTCCACCTTGATGTGCGTAGCGCGAGCTGTGCCTCGCCACGCATGACATTTATTTCCATCAATGGCGATCCGTTGACCAATATCTTCGTTAACAACGGCTTGGTATGCGGTGATCGATTCTCTTCCTCTTGTTTCACCGATCACGACTGAACAAACACATAACTACTCGAATAAAATTATCCCCCTTTTTAAATACGCCGAAAACTGAAGCGTGTTTGTTTCCGTCTGTGATTGTGTTGCTTCAGTTTGCGAGTGGCCGATGTTAGGTTACATGATCAGTGTGGTTTCTAGCTGGATAATTCGGTTTAACACATTACAATACGGTGATTTTTTTTTTATCCGCATGATATGCGCTGACCAATTCCTTTCCTCACCACGAGGCTAACGACTTTACCAATGGGCGGGATGTTTACGAGTGCAGTTTTTTATCACAACTATACGGCTGCAAGAGCTCCGCCATTCCTGCCGGCCATGACACCTAGGCCCATAAATATGCCCGCCCCTTTTGTTCGCGTGTGTTGGGCACGCAGGCCCGTCTTACACTTGGCCCTTCCAATCACCCATCTTTCGTTCATAAATAGTGTATGATACATTCACAAAGGAAAAATAAAACATTGTTAAATGAATGTTGTAAACATAAACAATGCATGTTACCATGTTATGAGACACATCTCCCACCCACCAAACAACCCCCTCCCCTACACACACACACACACACACACACACACACACACACACACACACACACATCTTCCACCCACCTACCCATACACCCCCAATCACCCATCTCTCAACCACACATCTCCACCAACCCACACATCCCGCACCCACCCACACACACACCCCCCTCACCCACTCAGACATCCCCCACCATACACACATCTCCCCCACCCCACACATCCCCCACACCTCCGACCCTACCGCCATGGGAGGGAACCGTTCCGTTACCTTGTTCGTGAAGAATGCCACAATTACTTCCCTCTGTTGACGTTGCTTTGTACACTTTTTCTGTACACTCTTTTGCGCTGTACACTTTTTCTGTACACTCTTTTGCGCTGTACACTTTTTCAATATTTTCTTGTTCAGTAGGGGGGAGACTCCTGTGTATACTTTTTACCAGTTGAGAACAATTCTCATCCTCCCTCACGGACTAGATTGCTATTATCGCTCTGTACACTTTTTCTAGGACTTTGACCAAATTTGCACTCATGGTACTTTGGAGACTACACTATTTTTTTGTTGA
>CAWUFQ010000092.1:127500-137500 GCA_963921405.1 Cepaea hortensis | reverse complement strand
CAAGCGATCGAGTTCGAGCTTCTTCTCGGCCAGCGGTGCCGGCACTTGCGTACCAGACCGAGACCAATCCGAGGCCCTCACTGAACCGCTCAATCGATAGTAGCGACGGGCGGTGTGTACAAAGGGCAGGGACGTAATCAACGCGAGCTTATGACTCGCGCTTACTGGGAATTCCTCGTTCATGGGGAAGAATTACAAGCCCCAATCCCTAGCACGAAGGAGATTCAACGGGTTTCCCAACCCTTTCGGGCCAGGGAGGCATCCACGCTGATTCCTTCAGTGTAGCGCGCGTGCGGCCCCGGACATCTAAGGGCATCACAGACCTGTTATTGCTCAATCTCGTGTGGCTAAACGCCACTCGTCCCTCTAAGAAGTTGCGCCGGCGCATCGAGGGACCGGCGAACTATTTAATAGGCTAGAGTCTCGTTCGTTATCGGAATTAACCAGACAAATCGCTCCACCAACTAAGAACGGCCATGCACCACCACCCACCGAATCAAGAAAGAGCTATCAATCTGTCAATCCTTACAGTGTCCGGACCGGGTGAGTTTTCCCGTGTTGAGTCAAATTAAGCCGCAGGCTCCACTCCTGGTGGTGCCCTTCCGTCAATTCCTTTAAGTTTCAGCTTTGCAACCATACTTCCCCCGGAACCCAAACACTTTGGTTTCCCGGAAGCTGCCCGCAGAGTCATCGAAGCAACTCCTGCGGATCGCTAGTCGGCATCGTTTATGGTCAGAACTACGACGGTATCTGATCGTCTTCGCGCCTCTGACTTTCGTTCTTGATTAATGAAAACATTCTTGACAAATGCTTTCGCAGTAGCTCGTCTTGCGGCGATCCAAGAATTTCACCTCTAACGCCGCAATACGAATGCCCCCGTTTGTCCCTGTTAATCATTTCCTCCAATTCCGAAAACCAACAAAATAGAACCGAGGACCTATTCCATTATTCCATGCACCATTATTCAGGCAGCCGAGGCCTGCTTTGAACACTCTAATTTTTTCAAAGTAAACGCGCCGGCCACCCGGGACGCTCAGCGAAGAGCACCCACGGGAGAGAGCCGGCAGACGGTAGGGCAGGAACAACGGGCAGTGAACCGGCGCGAGCCGGACCGCCCGCCTGCACCTGAGATCCAACTACGAGCTTTTTAACTGCAACAACTTTAATATACGCTATTGGAGCTGGAATTACCGCGGCTGCTGGCACCAGACTTGCCCTCCAATAGATCCTCGTTAAAGGGTTTAAAGTGTACTCATTCCAATTACGGGGCCTCGATAGAGTCCCGTATTGTTATTTTTCGTCACTACCTCCCCGTGCCGGGAGTGGGTAAGTTGCGCGCCTGCTGCCTTCCTTGGATGTGGTAGCCGTTTCTCATGCTCCCTCTCCGGAATCGAACCCTGATTCCCCGTTACCCGTTACAAACATGGTAGGCATGTCACGTACCATCGACATTTGATAGGGCAGACATTTGAAAGATGCGTCGCCGGCACGTAAGGCCATGCGATCAGCACAAAGTTATCCAGAGTCACCAGTGGGAACGCCGCGCCCCGCGAAGGGCAACGACGATTGGTTTTGAACTAATAAAAGCGCTCTTTCCGCGAGGGTCGGAGCTTGGTAAGCATGTATTAGCTCTAGAATTGCCACAGTTATCCAAGTAGGATCGTGTCATCTAAGGAACCTCGACTGATTTAATGAGCCATTCGCGGTTTCACCGTGAGACAGTGTGAACTTAGACATGCATGGCTTAATCTTTGAGACAAGCATATGACTACTGGCAGGATCAACCAGATATCTATCGGACAGACGGACTATTCACGCACACGCAAGCCAAGAGTAGCATCGCTAAAGCGCGCCCTCCCGGTACAAGGTGATACATGCAAAACCACTGGACGCCTACCGACGAGCTTTCAAGCTACGCCGGCAGGACTAACCGAAAAACAAAAGCTATACCAGCTTACTGACTGCAGGCCCACTACTCATCGAGAGAGAGTGGGCGCTTATCGAGACTTTGTCGAACGGTCGTACAAATTTTGCTCTTTTGCCCGCTCAAACCACGACCCTGGCTGCACGATGCGGTTACATTCTTGAAACGCCTGCCTCGCTAACTCACGTTGGCTGGGAAGATCCCATTTTGGTGCACCTCACACAGCCATCCGAGACAACGAACGCTAGACGCGGAACTGATCTAGCGAACCAGACCAGCCCCACATAGTATGCACGACTCGTAAAATTGTTCACTGGTAGTTACTGTTGCAGAATTGTTAAACTGCGTTCATTCGTGCAATCAGAGCAGCGGCATGACTTAGAAAAATTTTCCGCACTCGTTAATCGACTGTAACTCGCGTTAGAATTAACGCGCGGTAGTGAAATTTGGAATATAGAGGTTTTACATGTCGCTGAATCGATTGAGACAATAAACAAGCGTAATATATTATCAACAAAGTAGTAATTATAGTGCCGACTCCGTGGCTAAGGTTTACGGACGCAATTTGTAAGCCCGCTTACTCCCCTTTCTAAACAGTTGCGCGCGATTTCGCAGCAGACCGCGTTGCGCCGTATTTTAACCAATTGGTATGGGAGCCGGTCGTTCAGAAAGCCATGGCAAACTACTGAAATTAAACTTGCCATCAACAACAGCAGTAAAATGCTGGTGCTAACAGCAATGTCCTGTAAATAGGATATGTAAAACAAAAAAAAACAAAAATCACCGATTGCCGATGTATTTATAACTATACGGCGTCAAGCACCATATGCCCAATGCGCCTTAGGGCCTGTATGAATTACATTTAGGTATATTAAGCTACATCTCTACGTAGTGAAGAAACCGTATTGTTTCCTGCTAGATGTTGAGTATTTCTTGTTTTCGTAGCATACTAATATGCAGAATAGACAGCTGGGTGTCAGATGACCAGCTGTCTCCCTCGCCGAGTTTAGATACGTCAATCAAACCCTCATCTGAGTCAGGTAGGCGTAACTATTCTCTTTCTCCTCCCTTTTTCCGCCACATCACAGCCTTTATCTAATGTCCATAAATAAAACCGCGTTCAAGGCTGCCAAAATGTCGGAAAGGTGTCAAAGTTCAGGGGTTAACAAAGACGAGCCAAATATGTTCGCTGGCAAACACATTTATGACATGAGTTGATCAGTGCTTTTCCTCGTTGCCTTCTGCCTTTTGATGTGCGTTGTCCAGTTCTCTTCTTCGTAGCGCGAGTTGTGTCTCGCCACGCATGACAGGCAAACTACTAAACGAGGTAATAATTGCAGTACAGCCCTCCGTGGCTAAGGTATTACGGACGCGATTCGTAAGCCCGCTTCCCCGCTTTCTAAACACATCTGCGCGCGATTTGGCAGCAGACAGCGTCTCGCTGTACTTTAACAAATTGGTATGGGAGCCGGTCGTTTAGAGAGCCATGGCAAACTACTGAACGCAAACGTGCCATCAACAACAGTAGTAAAATGATGGTGCTGACAGCGATGTCCTGTAAATAGGATATGTAAACAAAACAAACACACACACAAAACACCGATTGCCGATGTATTTATAACTATATGGCGTCTAGCACCATATGCCCAATGTGCCTTAGTGCCTGCATTAATTGGCGCAGCCATTCTCTTCAACCCATCCCCTCCTCTCCGTTTTCCGCCATTGACAACCTTCAACTGATGTTTATAAATAAAACTTTGCGTTCCAGGCTTTCAAAATGTCGGAAAGGTGTCAAAAGGTGTGGTCAGCGGATAACAAAGACTCGAACACGTGATCACGCCAATTCTATCAAATTCCAGCGGAATATTTTCGAATTGTATGGGAGCCGGTCGTTCAGAAAGCAATGGCAAACTACTGAACGAGGTAGTACCGGACTCCGTGGCTAAGGTCTTACGGAAGCGATTCCTACGACCGCTTACCCGCGTTGTAAACACAGCTGCGCGCGATTTGACAGCAGATTCGCCGTATTTTACCAAATTGTTATGGGAGCCGGTCGTTCAGAAAGCCATGGCAAACGAGGTAGTAATTGCAGTAACGGTCTCCGTGGCTAAGGTCTTACGGATGCGATTCGTAAGCCCGCTTACCCGCGTTCGAAACACAACTGCGCGCGATTTGGCAGCAGATCGCATTTCGCCGTATTTTAACGAATTGGTGTGGGAGCCGGTCGTTCAGACAGCTATGGTAAACTACTGAACGAAGTAGTAATTCCAGTGCCGGTTTCCGTGGCTAAGACCTTACGGACGTGATTCGTACGCCCACTTTAAAAAAAAAAAAAAAAAAAAAAAATTACGCTGCGGGGAATCGAACCCGCGACCGACATTATAAGTGACACCAAAAATCTTAAATGTACGTGCCGACGTACTAACTGACTGTGCCAAGGAAGATCACTAGAAGAAATAGGCCGTGAATGTATAACTACCAGGCCATCGCATTCGAGAATTCTTTGGTTATGTGTTGTGGCACTTCTCTCAAGATGCAACAACGAAAGCCAAACTCGCACATCTCCGTCATCTTGAATAGAGCTCACTAGAGTCGGATGTGTCGGCCTACAGGCACAAGTAAACAGGCACAATGCAATTACGTCTTGAGAAACAAAAAATACTCCTGATGAAAGCAGAAAAAGAAGACAGAGTTTAACAACCCTTGACCGGAACAAAGACGGAATGGACAATAAACAAGCCGACTATATTATCAACAAAGTAGTAATTAAATTATAGTGCCGCGCTCCGTGGCTAAGCTAAGGCTTTACGAACGAGATTTGTAAGCCGGTTTACCCGCTTTGTAAACACAGTTGCGCGCGATTTGGCAGCAGACCGTGTTGCGCTATACTTTTACGAATTGGTATTGGAGCCGGTCGATCAGAAAGCCATGGCAAACTACTGAACGCAAACTTGCCATCAACAACAGTAGTAAAATGATGGTGCTGACAGCGATGTCCTGTAAATAGGATATGTAAACAAAACAAAAAACACCGATTGCTGAAGTATTCATAACTATATGGCGTCTAGCACCATATGCCCAATGCGCATTAGTGCCTGTATGAATTGGCGTAACTATTTTCTCCCCCCCCCCCTCCTCCCATCCGCTGTCCGCCATTGACAACCTTCATCTGATGTCTATAAATAAAACTTTGCGTTCCAGGCTTTCAAAATGTCGGAAAGGTGTCAAAAGGTGTGGTCAGTGGTTAACAAAGACTCGAACACGTGATCACACCTATTCTATCAAGTCCAGCGGAATATTTTCGATTTGTTTGGGAGCCGGTCGTTCAGAAAGCAATGGCAAACTACTGAACCAGGTAGTCATTGCTGTACCGGTCTCCGTGGCTAAGGTATAACGGAGGCGATTCGTAAGCCCGCTTACCCGCTTTCTAAACACAGCTGCGAGCGATTTGGCAGCAGATTCGCCGTATTTTATCAAATTGTTATGGGAGCCGGTCGTTCAGAAAGCCATGGCAAACTACTGAACGAGGTAGTAAGTGTAGTATCGTTGTCCGTGGCTAAGGTCTTACGGATGCGATTCGTAAGCCAGCTTACCCGCGTTCGAAACACAGCTGCGCGCGATTTGGCAGCAGATCGCGTTGCGCTGTATTTTACCTAATCGGTAATGGAGCCGGTCGTTCAGAAAGCCATGGCAAACTACTGAACGAAGTAGTCATTCCAGTGCCGGTTTCCGTGGCTAAGACCTTACGGACGTGATTCGTACGCCCGCTTAACCGCGTTCTAAACCATCTGCGCGCGATTTGGCAGCAGACAGCGTTTTGCTGTTAGTATGGGAGCCCGTCGTTCAGAGAGCCATGGCAAACCACTGAACGCAAACTTGCCATCAACAACAGAAGTAAAATAAATGATGGTGCTGACAGCGATGTCCTGTAAATAGGATATGTAAACAAAACAAAAAACACCGATTGCTGAAGTATTCATAACTATATGGCGTCTAGCACCATATGCCCAATGCGCATTAGTGCCTGTATGAATTGGCGTAGCTATTTTCTTTCCCCCCTCCCCTCCTCCCATCCGCTGTCCGCCATTGACAACCTTCATCTGATGTCTATAAATAAAACTTTGCGTTCCAGGCTTTCAAAATGTCGGAAAGGTGTCAAAAGGTGTGGTCAGTGGTTAACAAAGACTCGAACACGTGATCACGCCTATTCTATCAAGTCCAGCGGAATATTTTCGATTTGTATGGGAGCCGGTCGTTCAGAAAGCAATGGCAAACTACTGAACCAGGTAGTCATTGCTGTACCGGTCTCCGTGGCTAAGGTATAACGGAGGCGATTCGTAAGCCCGCTTACCCGCTTTCTAAACAGAGCTGCGAGCGATTTGGCAGCAGATTCGCCGTATTTTACCAAATTGTTATGGGAGCCGGTCGTTCAGAAAGCCATGGCAAACTACTGAACGAGGTAGTAAGTGTAGTACCGCCTCCGTGGCTAAGGTCTTACGGATGCGATTCGTAAGCCAGCTTACCCGCGTTCGAAACACAGCTGCGCGCGATTTGGCAGCAGATCGCGTTGCGCTGTATTTTACCGAATCGGTAATGGAGCCGGTCGTTCAGAAAGCCATGGCAAACTACTGAACGAAGTAGTCATTCCAGTGCCGGTTTCCGTGGCTAAGGCCTTACGGACGTGATTCGCACGCCCGCTTAACCGCGTTCTAAACCATCTGCGCGCGATTTGGCAGCAGACAGCGTTTTGCTGTTAGTATGGGAGCCCGTCGTTCAGAGAGAAATGGCAAACTACTGAACGCAAACTTGCCATCAACAACAGTAGTTCTCTTCCCCCATCCCCTCCCCTCCCCTTTCCGCGATTCACAACCTTCATCTGATGTCTATAATTAAAACTTTGTGTTTCGTGCTGTTAAAATGTCGGAAAGGTGTCAAAAGGTGTGGTCAGCGGTTAACAAAGACTCGAACACGTGATCACGCCAGCGCTATCAAAACGGGCCGAATATTTCCGCTGGCAAACACACCAGGTGATATGTTTATGACATGAGTTGTTCAGTTCTCTTCCACGTTGCTTTCCACCTTGATGTGCGTAGCGCGAGCTGTGCCTCGCCACGCATGACATTTATTTCCATCAATGGCGATCCGTTGACCAATATCTTCGTTAACAACGGCTTGGTATGCGGTGATCGATTCTCTTCCTCTTGTTTCACCGATCACGACTGAACAAACACATAACTACTCGAATAAAATTATCCCCCTTTTTAAATACGCCGAAAACTGAAGCGTGTTTGTTTCCGTCTGTGATTGTGTTGCTTCAGTTTGCGAGTGGCCGATGTTAGGTTACATGATCAGTGTGGTTTCTAGCTGGATAATTCGGTTTAACACATTACAATACGGTGATTTTTTTTTTATCCGCATGATATGCGCTGACCAATTCCTTTCCTCACCACGAGGCTAACGACTTTACCAATGGGCGGGATGTTTACGAGTGCAGTTTTTTATCACAACTATACGGCTGCAAGAGCTCCGCCATTCCTGCCGGCCATGACACCTAGGCCCATAAATATGCCCGCCCCTTTTGTTCGCGTGTGTTGGGCACGCAGGCCCGTCTTACACTTGGCCCTTCCAATCACCCATCTTTCGTTCATAAATAGTGTATGATACATTCACAAAGGAAAAATAAAACATTGTTAAATGAATGTTGTAAACATAAACAATGCATGTTACCATGTTATGAGACACATCTCCCACCCACCAAACAACCCCCTCCCCTACACACACACACACACACACACACACACACACACACACACACACACACACATCTTCCACCCACCTACCCATACACCCCCAATCACCCATCTCTCAACCACACATCTCCACCAACCCACACATCCCGCACCCACCCACACACACACCCCCCTCACCCACTCAGACATCCCCCACCATACACACATCTCCCCCACCCCACACATCCCCCACACCTCCGACCCTACCGCCATGGGAGGGAACCGTTCCGTTACCTTGTTCGTGAAGAATGCCACAATTACTTCCCTCTGTTGACGTTGCTTTGTACACTTTTTCTGTACACTCTTTTGCGCTGTACACTTTTTCTGTACACTCTTTTGCGCTGTACACTTTTTCAATATTTTCTTGTTCAGTAGGGGGGAGACTCCTGTGTATACTTTTTACCAGTTGAGAACAATTCTCATCCTCCCTCACGGACTAGATTGCTATTATCGCTCTGTACACTTTTTCTAGGACTTTGACCAAATTTGCACTCATGGTACTTTGGAGACTACACTATTTTTTTGTTGAAATGTTCTTCTCGACGGGCTCTCCCCGTCTGACTTAAACGGTGCACGGTCGATTGGCGCGCGGGGCCCGCCGGCAAAGTCCGCGGGGCGCAGCCCCGCGGACTTTGCCGGCGGGCCCCGCGCGCCAATCGACCCACCCCCACCTCCATCCCCCCCTCGCCCATCTCCTCTCCATCCTTTGTACACTTTCTTCATTCTCGCTCCCTCCCTCGCCTCTCGTCGAGGTACAACACGGTCTCTACTACCACCACCGACTCAGCCGTGGGTCCCGGGCGCCAGAGATACCCACTTCCGCAATTGATAAGCGTTTGCATGCCCGGGGCAGGAGTCGAACCTGCGGCGCTGAGTGACGGTGACAGTAGCGGCCGTGAACGTACCTCAACGAGGCCGCGTTGAGAGAGTTCCGACAACGAAGACAGCGTACAGAGGACTCTTGGAGAGGAGACGGACAGAACAGACCACACAAACTCGACCAGCGAGATTCCGCCCGCAGGAAATAATGCTCGTCTATGTTGCGAACAAATTTCCTGGTCTAGGGCTGAGACTCAACAGTTCGCAGTGAGTTGGCTGCTCAGCTGATTACGACACCCCGACCGAGAACTAAGTCGTCTACAAATGATCTCACACATTCACGCCGCATGGAGTGAATTTCGGACAGGCCCCCGACCAAACAAACGCGTCCAGCGAGATTCCGCCCGCAAGAAATATTGCTCGTCTATGTTGCGAACAAATTTCCTGGTCTAGGGCTGAGACTCAACAGTTCGCAGTGAGTTGGCTGCTCAGCTGATTACGACACCCCGACCGAGAACTAAGTCGTCTACAAATGATCTCACACCTCCACACCGCATGGAGTGAATATCGGACATGTTCAGCGGGACGGCAGAGGCCTCTTGCTGCCGCTCGACCAGGTTGGGCAGACCATATCGTTGCCTACCGACGCATGTCAGCGCACATCAGGTGGGATTCTGACTTAGAGGCGTTCAGCCATAATCGCTTAGATGGTAGCCTCGCACCATTGGCTTATCAACCAAGCACGTGAACCAAATGTCTGAACCTTCACAATCTCAACTCACAATCTGAAAAAAGCTCGTCTCGCTTACTTGTGTTCGCATTGAGTGCACGTCACTCAACCAGCCGAGACACTGGACGCCAGACTGATCTCACGAACCAGACCACACATAATATGCATATCTCGTGAGAATGGGAGGTACAGCTTGTTTTTGGTAGCTTTTATGTGTTTAAATTAACAGCATTAGCACAAAACATGTTTGGAGCCACTCCAATGTTAAATCTATTCTACTGAACGGGTCAGAAACATGGAGAAAGAGAGACTTTCATAGCTAGACTAGCCCTCCCTATAGTATGCACGACTCGTAAAACATTTCACTGGTTGTTATTCTTCCAAGCCTGCTATTTGTAGTTTTTTTTTGAATTAACCGCACTTTGAGACTTAGAAATAATTCAATGACTATTAAGTGCTCTGTACACTGTTTCTTTGAATTGAAAAAGTGTACAGAAGATAGCGAGGCGATGGGCAAGGAGGCCATGGAGGTGTGGGTGGGTCGATTGGCAAGCGGGACCCGCCGGCAACCCATCGTACACGGTTCAGTGGGGACCCTAAACAAACAAGTGTACACAGGTATCCAATATGTTAACATGCAAAGTCCCACGAGTCTGCTTTTCGTTTCACTCGCTCAACATCTCGTTGAGATACGACACGGTTTCTACTACCACTACCTCAGCCGTGGGTCCCGGGCGC
>CAWUFQ010000092.1:110000-120000 GCA_963921405.1 Cepaea hortensis | reverse complement strand
AAGTAGTAAGAACTCCGACGTGGAGCGATCACGGCAGGGGGCTTCTGTCTTCAGAAGAGTTTCCCCTGTCATAAGATGTTTCAGCCCTTTAAACTCTTTACATCCTCGAGTGGACGGGCCCCGCCCAGGTCATGACTCTGGGCGTCTTTCCCCTGCCGTGGAGACGTTCGGTCACATTTTAGTTATCCCTGATTTTTATTTGATGTTACGCTTTTCCCTTTAGCTGATATACCTTGTCCGCTCCCTGGCCTCTCCCCCTCCAGTGGGGAAAGTCCGTGCAGCCTGTACCCGCCCCTCAGGTACATGTGGTCGTGGGGACTCAGCCACCTCCCCAGCCACTGCCTAGTCCCCTCCATTTTGTCACCGTTCCTCGTACCCCGTTCACGGCGTGCACTCAGTCGGGGAGCCGGTTCTCCTCTTGTTTTCGCATATGACTACTGGCAGGATCAACCAGATATCTATCGGACAGACGGACTATTCACGCACACGCAAGCCAAGAGTAGCATCGCTAAAGCGCGCCCTCCCGGTACAAGGTGATACATGCAACACCACTGGACGCCTACCGACGAGCTTTCAAGCTACGCCGGCAGGACTGACCGACAAGACGTACTGACTGCGGACCCACCACTCATCGAGAGAGAGAGTGGGCGCTTATCGAGTCTTCTCCTTCTTCTGCTAGAACCACGCCATTGGTTTTTGCAGTCGACTTGAGTGCAGCTTTCGACTATCGCTATGGAGGTAAGACGTCGGCCGACATTTACACAATTAGGCTGCGCTCGGACTCGCCTTTTCCGCTCGGAGGAAAGGCCACAGAGCCGCCACGAGACAGTTGACAGTTCGATGGTCTTGGTTGAGAGATTGATTGGTTCTGCAGTTGCCAGCTTCTAACCACACTAGTCCCGAGACTTATTCCACTCTAGATTCCGTCGGTTCCATAGCCAGCACGACGCCCTTTCGGCAGCCTCACACAGTCGTTTCTGGGCCTTATTTCTTGCCTGGCCCTTCATTCCCATTCGCTTCAGCATGTCAAACACGGAGTGGGAGACCATCCCCCTCGCGCCTATCTCCACGGCGAAGAACCTGACTGTGTAACCTAGCCGCCTCAGGCCTGCCACCATGCCATCATATTTTGCAGTTTTGAATGCATGCTGCTCCTCTATATTGCTTTCGTATGGGACAGTCAGCTCAATCAGCGTTAGCTGCTTGGCTGACGAGGAGCTGAGTACGATGTCTGGTCGCAGCCCGAAGCTGCAGATTACCTCAGGGTATTTGCCACGGCCCTTCAGGTCTACGGTCAGTTCCCAGTCCCTCGCACCATCGAAGACGGTCGCAAGCGGCAACTCGTCGGCTTTCGTCTTCCTTCTTCGCCCTTCCCGGACAAATGAAATCTCCATCGGCCTCGGTCTGTTCCCCTCTTTATTTGCTTTGGTCTTAGCCCCGTTCACTATGGCGGCCAACTCATCAAGGACTTTGTTATGCCTCCACGTGAAACGACCTTGGGTCAGGGCTGTTTTACATCCAGACAGCACGTGCTCCGCTGTCTGGATTTTTGGTGCTTTCGTGCATAGGGGACAGAGCGGGTCATCGGTTTGATCCCACTTGACTAGGTTTGCAGCTGATGGCAGGACATCGTAAAGGGATCGGACGACGAAACTTAAGCGCAGTGGAGCCATGTGCCATATGTCATTCCAGGTGAGCGACCTCTGAACAACAGCGTCCCATGACATCCAATGCGCTTGCTGCGCCTGCTGGGCAGCCTTTCGGACTCTCTCATCGTCCTCTCCCTCGCGGATCTGCCTGACCACCATTTCTCTGCGTTGTTTGGGCTCCGCCTTAGACCACCTCGGCTCTTTTGCTAAGAATCCGAGACCCAGCCTACCGTGCTGTGTGTGGCCCATCACTTCCTTCAGCTGGAGTGAGGCTTGGGCTTTCTCGATTTCGTCGACGACATGCCACTTCCTTCCCGTCCTCAAGGCGGGGACTGCGGCTCTGACCATTGCGTCTGGAGACTCGCGCATCATCATCGCGAGTCTGGTCTTTCCGGCCTTGAACTCTTCCATGAGAGACGTGAACGGGAGGACGAGCTTACTTTGTTTGCAGTACAGTGCGACAGTCGTGAGGCAAGCTGGTGCTCCAAGCCACACTCGTATGTGCCTGCTTATTTTTGACTCCATCGTGCTTACTGCGTACACGCCGATATCGTATATCAGCAGCGGCCATAGCAGTTTCGGGATTAGCACGAACTGGAGGCACCATATCTTGAATTTGCCTATCAGTCTGGTTTTGTCGATGGTAGCCAGACCGTTCGTCAGCATTGCATGCATTTCGGCCACCGCGTTCCCGTCCGTCAGGGTCGAGTCGTACACACGACCAAGACTCTTCACGGGTTCCTCTGTCACCGTGGGAATCACTTGTCCTGCCACTCTAAATCGCCGCTCCACCACCTTGCCCCTCACGATCGACAGACTTCTCGACTTTTTGGGCTTAAAACTCATCCTGGACCATCCAACTACCTCGTCCAGTCTGCGGAGGATGCTGCCAGCATCGCTCTCTCTCGGTGTCAAGATAGTCGTGTCGTCCATGAAGGCCTTCAGCGGTGGAGAGCGGTTATTGTTATCTTCGCTGAGTCTCGGACCGTGCGCATAGCCGGATGCCGCATCCAATATGACCTGCATCGCCATGACAAATAGTATTGGCGAAATCGTACACCCCATGGCAATACCCACTTGTAAGTCGATCCATCTCGTCGTGAACGTTTTGGTCGAGAACCGAAGAGAGAAGCCCGAGAAGTACTGCACAAGCATTTCCTTGACGTTCTCGGGCACGTGATAAGCCTTGAGCGCATGCCACAACAGCTGGTGGGGCACTGACCCATAGGCGTTGGCCAGGTCCAACCATATCACGTGGAGTTCCTCCTTCTTCTTCTTCGCTCTCTGGATAGCATCCCAGATCATGGTACTGTGTTCGAGACATCCGGGGACTCCGGGAAGCCCCCCCTTTTGCACCGCTGTCTCGATGTACTTGTTCACCATCAAGTACTTAGTGAGCCGACTAGCCATGATCGAAAAGAATATTTTCCCCTCAACGTTCAGAAGAGAGATCGGCCTGAACTGGCCAATACCAGTTGAGTTTTGCTCTTTGGGAATGTAGATTCCGTTGGCGGTCTTCCACTCCGTGCTCACATGCCTTTGCGTCCAGGCTGACATTAACACCAGGTGTAGCCTTGACAAGACTCTCGGACACCTTTTGTAGACTGTGTACGGCACACCGTTGGGACCCGGTGCTGACTTGCCTCTTGCTTTTTTCACAACCGCAACCACCTCGTTCCACATCGGCTGCCCGGCATTGAACTTCACAGTTGGTTTTGCCGGGCATTTTAGCCCCTCCATTTCTCCGAGTGGGACGTTCCGCTGGGCATCGGAGTACGTCGTCACGAGGTGGTTCTCCAGCTCTTCTCTGCTCACATCGAGTACGCCGGACCGCGGCTGCTCGAACAAGTCCCGTGCAAACTTGTATGGCTCCCGGAAGAACCTCTCCCGTTCCTTCCGGGTTTTCCGCCGGTTTCTGCAGAACCTTTCGGCCCGGGCTAGGGCATTGTGCTTGGCTTTCAGGTGCTGCCAGACCTGGCGCAAGCCCTCTTTCTGGTGCTCTGCGGCCTTTTTCCACCGTTTTCGAGCCGCATTTTTCTCTTGCCTCACTGCCTCCATCAGTCTCTGCCGCCTGGTCTTTTGCGGCAGAGCTGCTACCTTCCCTTCGCTGATGCAACCAAACTTAATCAGCGAGTGGCGGTAGATTATCTCTCCGAACTGTATCAACTTCTCTTCAAGGGACTTGTGCTTTAGTTCTGCATCTAAAGCACGGGATAACGTTACGTCTAACATTGCCCACTCTTCCTTCCTGATAGCACTCGGGAACTTGATCTTCAACCTGGTTTCAGAAGGTTCCTCGGGAGCGACACAGGAAGCAACGGCTTGAGTATTGTCAGCGGAAGAAAACTGGACATCTTCACTGTGGGGTTCAACCCGTCTGACATCCTCTAACGACTCATCGTCCCTTTCAGGACTGCGCTGCCGTGCCTCCTGTAGCGCTCTCTCACACTTCATCTTGCCATTATGAACTCTCATTCCCAGGAAGGTCGGAAAGCTCCTACCACAAACGCATGCATGGCCCAACGTCCGTTGGGCAATACTCGTAGTCCGTGGGTCGGTCCTGTCCGAAACCGTAAGTAATCTTTTGCACCTAGTAGCCTGCTGACGGTCGGGAGTCACCTGGTGCTCATGACTATCCCTACCGGGCGAGGCTGCTCCTATGGAGCACCCATTTACGCCGTTACTCTGATTATCATTAGTTTCCTCCATCATGGTTGTTTGTGATAAAGAGTTTATACAGCGTCACAGGTAAATCACATCCCCGTAACACTGTCGGCCCCACGCCCCAAATGGAACGCTTACGGTAGGGCCGATTTCGCTCCTGCGCCTGACCCGCACAACCCGCTCCCAGTATCTAACCAGGCTGAGCCGGTCCGTCACAGCAGCAGTTTGGGTGACCATGCACAATAAGTAGTAAGAACTCCGACGTGGAGCGATCACGGCAGGGGGCTTCTGTCTTCAGAAGAGTTTCCCCTGTCATAAGATGTTTCAGCCCTTTAAACTCTTTACATCCTCGAGTGGACGGGCCCCGCCCAGGTCATGACTCTGGGCGTCTTTCCCCTGCCGTGGAGACGTTCGGTCACATTTTAGTTATCTAGAACTAGTTAGATAGTTATCTATCTCTATTATATAGAGACAAGCATATGACTACTGGCAGGATCAACCAGATATCTATCGGACAGACGGACTATTCACGCACACGCAAGCCAAGAGTAGCATCGCTAAAGCGCGCCCTCCCGGTACAAGGTGATACATGCAAAACCACTGGACGCCTACCGACGAGCTTTCAAGCTACGCCGGCAGGACTAACCGAAAAACAAAAGCTATACCAGCTTACTGACTGCAGGCCCACTACTCATCGAGAGAGAGTGGGCGCTTATCGAGACTTTGTCGAACGGTCGTACAAATTTTGCTCTTTTGCCCGCTCAAACCACGACCCTGGCTGCACGATGCGGTTACATTCTTGAAACGCCTGCCTCGCTAACTCACGTTGGCTGGGAAGATCCCATTTTGGTGCACCTCACACAGCCATCCGAGACAACGAACGCTAGACGCGGAACTGATCTAGCGAACCAGACCAGCCCCACATAGTATGCACGACTCGTAAAATTGTTCACTGGTAGTTACTGTTGCAGAATTGTTAAACTGCGTTCATTCGTGCAATCAGAGCAGCGGCATGACTTAGAAAAATTTTCCGCACTCGTTAATCGACTGTAACTCGCGTTAGAATTAACGCGCGGTAGTGAAATTTGGAATATAGAGGTTTTACATGTCGCTGAATCGATTGAGACAATAAACAAGCGTAATATATTATCAACAAAGTAGTAATTATAGTGCCGACTCCGTGGCTAAGGTTTACGGACGCAATTTGTAAGCCCGCTTACTCCCCTTTCTAAACAGTTGCGCGCGATTTCGCAGCAGACCGCGTTGCGCCGTATTTTAACCAATTGGTATGGGAGCCGGTCGTTCAGAAAGCCATGGCAAACTACTGAAATTAAACTTGCCATCAACAACAGCAGTAAAATGCTGGTGCTAACAGCAATGTCCTGTAAATAGGATATGTAAAACAAAAAAAAACAAAAATCACCGATTGCCGATGTATTTATAACTATACGGCGTCAAGCACCATATGCCCAATGCGCCTTAGGGCCTGTATGAATTACATTTAGGTATATTAAGCTACATCTCTACGTAGTGAAGAAACCGTATTGTTTCCTGCTAGATGTTGAGTATTTCTTGTTTTCGTAGCATACTAATATGCAGAATAGACAGCTGGGTGTCAGATGACCAGCTGTCTCCCTCGCCGAGTTTAGATACGTCAATCAAACCCTCATCTGAGTCAGGTAGGCGTAACTATTCTCTTTCTCCTCCCTTTTTCCGCCACATCACAGCCTTTATCTAATGTCCATAAATAAAACCGCGTTCAAGGCTGCCAAAATGTCGGAAAGGTGTCAAAGTTCAGGGGTTAACAAAGACGAGCCAAATATGTTCGCTGGCAAACACATTTATGACATGAGTTGATCAGTGCTTTTCCTCGTTGCCTTCTGCCTTTTGATGTGCGTTGTCCAGTTCTCTTCTTCGTAGCGCGAGTTGTGTCTCGCCACGCATGACAGGCAAACTACTAAACGAGGTAATAATTGCAGTACAGCCCTCCGTGGCTAAGGTATTACGGACGCGATTCGTAAGCCCGCTTCCCCGCTTTCTAAACACATCTGCGCGCGATTTGGCAGCAGACAGCGTCTCGCTGTACTTTAACAAATTGGTATGGGAGCCGGTCGTTTAGAGAGCCATGGCAAACTACTGAACGCAAACGTGCCATCAACAACAGTAGTAAAATGATGGTGCTGACAGCGATGTCCTGTAAATAGGATATGTAAACAAAACAAACACACACACAAAACACCGATTGCCGATGTATTTATAACTATATGGCGTCTAGCACCATATGCCCAATGTGCCTTAGTGCCTGCATTAATTGGCGCAGCCATTCTCTTCAACCCATCCCCTCCTCTCCGTTTTCCGCCATTGACAACCTTCAACTGATGTTTATAAATAAAACTTTGCGTTCCAGGCTTTCAAAATGTCGGAAAGGTGTCAAAAGGTGTGGTCAGCGGATAACAAAGACTCGAACACGTGATCACGCCAATTCTATCAAATTCCAGCGGAATATTTTCGAATTGTATGGGAGCCGGTCGTTCAGAAAGCAATGGCAAACTACTGAACGAGGTAGTACCGGACTCCGTGGCTAAGGTCTTACGGAAGCGATTCCTACGACCGCTTACCCGCGTTGTAAACACAGCTGCGCGCGATTTGACAGCAGATTCGCCGTATTTTACCAAATTGTTATGGGAGCCGGTCGTTCAGAAAGCCATGGCAAACGAGGTAGTAATTGCAGTAACGGTCTCCGTGGCTAAGGTCTTACGGATGCGATTCGTAAGCCCGCTTACCCGCGTTCGAAACACAACTGCGCGCGATTTGGCAGCAGATCGCATTTCGCCGTATTTTAACGAATTGGTGTGGGAGCCGGTCGTTCAGACAGCTATGGTAAACTACTGAACGAAGTAGTAATTCCAGTGCCGGTTTCCGTGGCTAAGACCTTACGGACGTGATTCGTACGCCCACTTTAAAAAAAAAAAAAAAAAAAAAAATTACGCTGCGGGGAATCGAACCCGCGACCGACATTATAAGTGACACCAAAAATCTTAAATGTACGTGCCGACGTACTAACTGACTGTGCCAAGGAAGATCACTAGAAGAAATAGGCCGTGAATGTATAACTACCAGGCCATCGCATTCGAGAATTCTTTGGTTATGTGTTGTGGCACTTCTCTCAAGATGCAACAACGAAAGCCAAACTCGCACATCTCCGTCATCTTGAATAGAGCTCACTAGAGTCGGATGTGTCGGCCTACAGGCACAAGTAAACAGGCACAATGCAATTACGTCTTGAGAAACAAAAAATACTCCTGATGAAAGCAGAAAAAGAAGACAGAGTTTAACAACCCTTGACCGGAACAAAGACGGAATGGACAATAAACAAGCCGACTATATTATCAACAAAGTAGTAATTAAATTATAGTGCCGCGCTCCGTGGCTAAGCTAAGGCTTTACGAACGAGATTTGTAAGCCGGTTTACCCGCTTTGTAAACACAGTTGCGCGCGATTTGGCAGCAGACCGTGTTGCGCTATACTTTTACGAATTGGTATTGGAGCCGGTCGATCAGAAAGCCATGGCAAACTACTGAACGCAAACTTGCCATCAACAACAGTAGTAAAATGATGGTGCTGACAGCGATGTCCTGTAAATAGGATATGTAAACAAAACAAAAAACACCGATTGCTGAAGTATTCATAACTATATGGCGTCTAGCACCATATGCCCAATGCGCATTAGTGCCTGTATGAATTGGCGTAACTATTTTCTCCCCCCCCCCCTCCTCCCATCCGCTGTCCGCCATTGACAACCTTCATCTGATGTCTATAAATAAAACTTTGCGTTCCAGGCTTTCAAAATGTCGGAAAGGTGTCAAAAGGTGTGGTCAGTGGTTAACAAAGACTCGAACACGTGATCACACCTATTCTATCAAGTCCAGCGGAATATTTTCGATTTGTTTGGGAGCCGGTCGTTCAGAAAGCAATGGCAAACTACTGAACCAGGTAGTCATTGCTGTACCGGTCTCCGTGGCTAAGGTATAACGGAGGCGATTCGTAAGCCCGCTTACCCGCTTTCTAAACACAGCTGCGAGCGATTTGGCAGCAGATTCGCCGTATTTTATCAAATTGTTATGGGAGCCGGTCGTTCAGAAAGCCATGGCAAACTACTGAACGAGGTAGTAAGTGTAGTATCGTTGTCCGTGGCTAAGGTCTTACGGATGCGATTCGTAAGCCAGCTTACCCGCGTTCGAAACACAGCTGCGCGCGATTTGGCAGCAGATCGCGTTGCGCTGTATTTTACCTAATCGGTAATGGAGCCGGTCGTTCAGAAAGCCATGGCAAACTACTGAACGAAGTAGTCATTCCAGTGCCGGTTTCCGTGGCTAAGACCTTACGGACGTGATTCGTACGCCCGCTTAACCGCGTTCTAAACCATCTGCGCGCGATTTGGCAGCAGACAGCGTTTTGCTGTTAGTATGGGAGCCCGTCGTTCAGAGAGCCATGGCAAACCACTGAACGCAAACTTGCCATCAACAACAGAAGTAAAATAAATGATGGTGCTGACAGCGATGTCCTGTAAATAGGATATGTAAACAAAACAAAAAACACCGATTGCTGAAGTATTCATAACTATATGGCGTCTAGCACCATATGCCCAATGCGCATTAGTGCCTGTATGAATTGGCGTAGCTATTTTCTTTCCCCCCTCCCCTCCTCCCATCCGCTGTCCGCCATTGACAACCTTCATCTGATGTCTATAAATAAAACTTTGCGTTCCAGGCTTTCAAAATGTCGGAAAGGTGTCAAAAGGTGTGGTCAGTGGTTAACAAAGACTCGAACACGTGATCACGCCTATTCTATCAAGTCCAGCGGAATATTTTCGATTTGTATGGGAGCCGGTCGTTCAGAAAGCAATGGCAAACTACTGAACCAGGTAGTCATTGCTGTACCGGTCTCCGTGGCTAAGGTATAACGGAGGCGATTCGTAAGCCCGCTTACCCGCTTTCTAAACAGAGCTGCGAGCGATTTGGCAGCAGATTCGCCGTATTTTACCAAATTGTTATGGGAGCCGGTCGTTCAGAAAGCCATGGCAAACTACTGAACGAGGTAGTAAGTGTAGTACCGCCTCCGTGGCTAAGGTCTTACGGATGCGATTCGTAAGCCAGCTTACCCGCGTTCGAAACACAGCTGCGCGCGATTTGGCAGCAGATCGCGTTGCGCTGTATTTTACCGAATCGGTAATGGAGCCGGTCGTTCAGAAAGCCATGGCAAACTACTGAACGAAGTAGTCATTCCAGTGCCGGTTTCCGTGGCTAAGGCCTTACGGACGTGATTCGCACGCCCGCTTAACCGCGTTCTAAACCATCTGCGCGCGATTTGGCAGCAGACAGCGTTTTGCTGTTAGTATGGGAGCCCGTCGTTCAGAGAGAAATGGCAAACTACTGAACGCAAACTTGCCATCAACAACAGTAGTTCTCTTCCCCCATCCCCTCCCCTCCCCTTTCCGCGATTCACAACCTTCATCTGATGTCTATAATTAAAACTTTGTGTTTCGTGCTGTTAAAATGTCGGAAAGGTGTCAAAAGGTGTGGTCAGCGGTTAACAAAGACTCGAACACGTGATCACGCCAGCGCTATCAAAACGGGCCGAATATTTCCGCTGGCAAACACACCAGGTGATATGTTTATGACATGAGT
>CAWUFQ010000092.1:92500-100000 GCA_963921405.1 Cepaea hortensis | reverse complement strand
CACCATATGCCCAATGCGCCTTAGGGCCTGTATGAATTACATTTAGGTATATTAAGCTACATCTCTACGTAGTGAAGAAACCGTATTGTTTCCTGCTAGATGTTGAGTATTTCTTGTTTTCGTAGCATACTAATATGCAGAATAGACAGCTGGGTGTCAGATGACCAGCTGTCTCCCTCGCCGAGTTTAGATACGTCAATCAAACCCTCATCTGAGTCAGGTAGGCGTAACTATTCTCTTTCTCCTCCCTTTTTCCGCCACATCACAGCCTTTATCTAATGTCCATAAATAAAACCGCGTTCAAGGCTGCCAAAATGTCGGAAAGGTGTCAAAGTTCAGGGGTTAACAAAGACGAGCCAAATATGTTCGCTGGCAAACACATTTATGACATGAGTTGATCAGTGCTTTTCCTCGTTGCCTTCTGCCTTTTGATGTGCGTTGTCCAGTTCTCTTCTTCGTAGCGCGAGTTGTGTCTCGCCACGCATGACAGGCAAACTACTAAACGAGGTAATAATTGCAGTACAGCCCTCCGTGGCTAAGGTATTACGGACGCGATTCGTAAGCCCGCTTCCCCGCTTTCTAAACACATCTGCGCGCGATTTGGCAGCAGACAGCGTCTCGCTGTACTTTAACAAATTGGTATGGGAGCCGGTCGTTTAGAGAGCCATGGCAAACTACTGAACGCAAACGTGCCATCAACAACAGTAGTAAAATGATGGTGCTGACAGCGATGTCCTGTAAATAGGATATGTAAACAAAACAAACACACACACAAAACACCGATTGCCGATGTATTTATAACTATATGGCGTCTAGCACCATATGCCCAATGTGCCTTAGTGCCTGCATTAATTGGCGCAGCCATTCTCTTCAACCCATCCCCTCCTCTCCGTTTTCCGCCATTGACAACCTTCAACTGATGTTTATAAATAAAACTTTGCGTTCCAGGCTTTCAAAATGTCGGAAAGGTGTCAAAAGGTGTGGTCAGCGGATAACAAAGACTCGAACACGTGATCACGCCAATTCTATCAAATTCCAGCGGAATATTTTCGAATTGTATGGGAGCCGGTCGTTCAGAAAGCAATGGCAAACTACTGAACGAGGTAGTACCGGACTCCGTGGCTAAGGTCTTACGGAAGCGATTCCTACGACCGCTTACCCGCGTTGTAAACACAGCTGCGCGCGATTTGACAGCAGATTCGCCGTATTTTACCAAATTGTTATGGGAGCCGGTCGTTCAGAAAGCCATGGCAAACGAGGTAGTAATTGCAGTAACGGTCTCCGTGGCTAAGGTCTTACGGATGCGATTCGTAAGCCCGCTTACCCGCGTTCGAAACACAACTGCGCGCGATTTGGCAGCAGATCGCATTTCGCCGTATTTTAACGAATTGGTGTGGGAGCCGGTCGTTCAGACAGCTATGGTAAACTACTGAACGAAGTAGTAATTCCAGTGCCGGTTTCCGTGGCTAAGACCTTACGGACGTGATTCGTACGCCCACTTTAAAAAAAAAAAAAAAAAAAAAAATTACGCTGCGGGGAATCGAACCCGCGACCGACATTATAAGTGACACCAAAAATCTTAAATGTACGTGCCGACGTACTAACTGACTGTGCCAAGGAAGATCACTAGAAGAAATAGGCCGTGAATGTATAACTACCAGGCCATCGCATTCGAGAATTCTTTGGTTATGTGTTGTGGCACTTCTCTCAAGATGCAACAACGAAAGCCAAACTCGCACATCTCCGTCATCTTGAATAGAGCTCACTAGAGTCGGATGTGTCGGCCTACAGGCACAAGTAAACAGGCACAATGCAATTACGTCTTGAGAAACAAAAAATACTCCTGATGAAAGCAGAAAAAGAAGACAGAGTTTAACAACCCTTGACCGGAACAAAGACGGAATGGACAATAAACAAGCCGACTATATTATCAACAAAGTAGTAATTAAATTATAGTGCCGCGCTCCGTGGCTAAGCTAAGGCTTTACGAACGAGATTTGTAAGCCGGTTTACCCGCTTTGTAAACACAGTTGCGCGCGATTTGGCAGCAGACCGTGTTGCGCTATACTTTTACGAATTGGTATTGGAGCCGGTCGATCAGAAAGCCATGGCAAACTACTGAACGCAAACTTGCCATCAACAACAGTAGTAAAATGATGGTGCTGACAGCGATGTCCTGTAAATAGGATATGTAAACAAAACAAAAAACACCGATTGCTGAAGTATTCATAACTATATGGCGTCTAGCACCATATGCCCAATGCGCATTAGTGCCTGTATGAATTGGCGTAACTATTTTCTCCCCCCCCCCCCTCCTCCCATCCGCTGTCCGCCATTGACAACCTTCATCTGATGTCTATAAATAAAACTTTGCGTTCCAGGCTTTCAAAATGTCGGAAAGGTGTCAAAAGGTGTGGTCAGTGGTTAACAAAGACTCGAACACGTGATCACACCTATTCTATCAAGTCCAGCGGAATATTTTCGATTTGTTTGGGAGCCGGTCGTTCAGAAAGCAATGGCAAACTACTGAACCAGGTAGTCATTGCTGTACCGGTCTCCGTGGCTAAGGTATAACGGAGGCGATTCGTAAGCCCGCTTACCCGCTTTCTAAACACAGCTGCGAGCGATTTGGCAGCAGATTCGCCGTATTTTATCAAATTGTTATGGGAGCCGGTCGTTCAGAAAGCCATGGCAAACTACTGAACGAGGTAGTAAGTGTAGTATCGTTGTCCGTGGCTAAGGTCTTACGGATGCGATTCGTAAGCCAGCTTACCCGCGTTCGAAACACAGCTGCGCGCGATTTGGCAGCAGATCGCGTTGCGCTGTATTTTACCTAATCGGTAATGGAGCCGGTCGTTCAGAAAGCCATGGCAAACTACTGAACGAAGTAGTCATTCCAGTGCCGGTTTCCGTGGCTAAGACCTTACGGACGTGATTCGTACGCCCGCTTAACCGCGTTCTAAACCATCTGCGCGCGATTTGGCAGCAGACAGCGTTTTGCTGTTAGTATGGGAGCCCGTCGTTCAGAGAGCCATGGCAAACCACTGAACGCAAACTTGCCATCAACAACAGAAGTAAAATAAATGATGGTGCTGACAGCGATGTCCTGTAAATAGGATATGTAAACAAAACAAAAAACACCGATTGCTGAAGTATTCATAACTATATGGCGTCTAGCACCATATGCCCAATGCGCATTAGTGCCTGTATGAATTGGCGTAGCTATTTTCTTTCCCCCCTCCCCTCCTCCCATCCGCTGTCCGCCATTGACAACCTTCATCTGATGTCTATAAATAAAACTTTGCGTTCCAGGCTTTCAAAATGTCGGAAAGGTGTCAAAAGGTGTGGTCAGTGGTTAACAAAGACTCGAACACGTGATCACGCCTATTCTATCAAGTCCAGCGGAATATTTTCGATTTGTATGGGAGCCGGTCGTTCAGAAAGCAATGGCAAACTACTGAACCAGGTAGTCATTGCTGTACCGGTCTCCGTGGCTAAGGTATAACGGAGGCGATCCGTAAGCCCGCTTACCCGCTTTCTAAACAGAGCTGCGAGCGATTTGGCAGCATATTCGCCGTATTTTACCAAATTGTTATGGGAGCCGGTCGTTCAGAAAGCCATGGCAAACTACTGAACGAGGTAGTAAGTGTAGTACCGCCTCCGTGGCTAAGGTCTTACGGATGCGATTCGTAAGCCAGCTTACCCGCGTTCGAAACACAGCTGCGCGCGATTTGGCAGCAGATCGCGTTGCGCTGTATTTTACCGAATCGGTAATGGAGCCGGTCGTTCAGAAAGCCATGGCAAACTACTGAACGAAGTAGTCATTCCAGTGCCGGTTTCCGTGGCTAAGGCCTTACGGACGTGATTCGCACGCCCGCTTAACCGCGTTCTAAACCATCTGCGCGCGATTTGGCAGCAGACAGCGTTTTGCTGTTAGTATGGGAGCCCGTCGTTCAGAGAGAAATGGCAAACTACTGAACGCAAACTTGCCATCAACAACAGTAGTTCTCTTCCCCCATCCCCTCCCCTCCCCTTTCCGCGATTCACAACCTTCATCTGATGTCTATAATTAAAACTTTGTGTTTCGTGCTGTTAAAATGTCGGAAAGGTGTCAAAAGGTGTGGTCAGCGGTTAACAAAGACTCGAACACGTGATCACGCCAGCGCTATCAAAACGGGCCGAATATTTCCGCTGGCAAACACACCAGGTGATATGTTTATGACATGAGTTGTTCAGTTCTCTTCCACGTTGCTTTCCACCTTGATGTGCGTAGCGCGAGCTGTGCCTCGCCACGCATGACATTTATTTCCATCAATGGCGATCCGTTGACCAATATCTTCGTTAACAACGGCTTGGTATGCGGTGATCGATTCTCTTCCTCTTGTTTCACCGATCACGACTGAACAAACACATAACTACTCGAATAAAATTATCCCCCTTTTTAAATACGCCGAAAACTGAAGCGTGTTTGTTTCCGTCTGTGATTGTGTTGCTTCAGTTTGCGAGTGGCCGATGTTAGGTTACATGATCAGTGTGGTTTCTAGCTGGATAATTCGGTTTAACACATTACAATACGGTGATTTTTTTTTTATCCGCATGATATGCGCTGACCAATTCCTTTCCTCACCACGAGGCTAACGACTTTACCAATGGGCGGGATGTTTACGAGTGCAGTTTTTTATCACAACTATACGGCTGCAAGAGCTCCGCCATTCCTGCCGGCCATGACACCTAGGCCCATAAATATGCCCGCCCCTTTTGTTCGCGTGTGTTGGGCACGCAGGCCCGTCTTACACTTGGCCCTTCCAATCACCCATCTTTCGTTCATAAATAGTGTATGATACATTCACAAAGGAAAAATAAAACATTGTTAAATGAATGTTGTAAACATAAACAATGCATGTTACCATGTTATGAGACACATCTCCCACCCACCAAACAACCCCCTCCCCTACACACACACACACACACACACACACACACACACACACACACACACACACACATCTTCCACCCACCTACCCATACACCCCCAATCACCCATCTCTCAACCACACATCTCCACCAACCCACACATCCCGCACCCACCCACACACACACCCCCCTCACCCACTCAGACATCCCCCACCATACACACATCTCCCCCACCCCACACATCCCCCACACCTCCGACCCTACCGCCATGGGAGGGAACCGTTCCGTTACCTTGTTCGTGAAGAATGCCACAATTACTTCCCTCTGTTGACGTTGCTTTGTACACTTTTTCTGTACACTCTTTTGCGCTGTACACTTTTTCTGTACACTCTTTTGCGCTGTACACTTTTTCAATATTTTCTTGTTCAGTAGGGGGGAGACTCCTGTGTATACTTTTTACCAGTTGAGAACAATTCTCATCCTCCCTCACGGACTAGATTGCTATTATCGCTCTGTACACTTTTTCTAGGACTTTGACCAAATTTGCACTCATGGTACTTTGGAGACTACACTATTTTTTTGTTGAAATGTTCTTCTCGACGGGCTCTCCCCGTCTGACTTAAACGGTGCACGGTCGATTGGCGCGCGGGGCCCGCCGGCAAAGTCCGCGGGGCGCAGCCCCGCGGACTTTGCCGGCGGGCCCCGCGCGCCAATCGACCCACCCCCACCTCCATCCCCCCCTCGCCCATCTCCTCTCCATCCTTTGTACACTTTCTTCATTCTCGCTCCCTCCCTCGCCTCTCGTCGAGGTACAACACGGTCTCTACTACCACCACCGACTCAGCCGTGGGTCCCGGGCGCCAGAGATACCCACTTCCGCAATTGATAAGCGTTTGCATGCCCGGGGCAGGAGTCGAACCTGCGGAGCTGAGTGACGGTGACAGTAGCGGCCGTGAACGTACCTCAACGAGGCCGCGTTGAGAGAGTTCCGACAACGAAGACAGCGTACAGAGGACTCTTGGAGAGGAGACGGACAGAACAGACCACACAAACTCGACCAGCGAGATTCCGCCCGCAGGAAATAATGCTCGTCTATGTTGCGAACAAATTTCCTGGTCTAGGGCTGAGACTCAACAGTTCGCAGTGAGTTGGCTGCTCAGCTGATTACGACACCCCGACCGAGAACTAAGTCGTCTACAAATGATCTCACACATTCACGCCGCATGGAGTGAATTTCGGACAGGCCCCCGACCAAACAAACGCGTCCAGCGAGATTCCGCCCGCAAGAAATATTGCTCGTCTATGTTGCGAACAAATTTCCTGGTCTAGGGCTGAGACTCAACAGTTCGCAGTGAGTTGGCTGCTCAGCTGATTACGACACCCCGACCGAGAACTAAGTCGTCTACAAATGATCTCACACCTCCACACCGCATGGAGTGAATATCGGACATGTTCAGCGGGACGGCAGAGGCCTCTTGCTGCCGCTCGACCAGGTTGGGCAGACCATATCGTTGCCTACCGACGCATGTCAGCGCACATCAGGTGGGATTCTGACTTAGAGGCGTTCAGCCATAATCGCTTAGATGGTAGCCTCGCACCATTGGCTTATCAACCAAGCACGTGAACCAAATGTCTGAACCTTCACAATCTCAACTCACAATCTGAAAAAAGCTCGTCTCGCTTACTTGTGTTCGCATTGAGTGCACGTCACTCAACCAGCCGAGACACTGGACGCCAGACTGATCTCACGAACCAGACCACACATAATATGCATATCTCGTGAGAATGGGAGGTACAGCTTGTTTTTGGTAGCTTTTATGTGTTTAAATTAACAGCATTAGCACAAAACATGTTTGGAGCCACTCCAATGTTAAATCTATTCTACTGAACGGGTCAGAAACATGGAGAAAGAGAGACTTTCATAGCTAGACTAGCCCTCCCTATAGTATGCACGACTCGTAAAACATTTCACTGGTTGTTATTCTTCCAAGCCTGCTATTTGTAGTTTTTTTTTGAATTAACCGCACTTTGAGACTTAGAAATAATTCAATGACTATTAAGTGCTCTGTACACTGTTTCTTTGAATTGAAAAAGTGTACAGAAGATAGCGAGGCGATGGGCAAGGAGGCCATGGAGGTGTGGGTGGGTCGATTGGCGCGCGGGACCCGCCGGCAACCCATCGTACACGGTTCAGTGGGGACCCTAAACAAACAAGTGTACACAGGTATCCAATATGTTAACATGCAAAGTCCCACGAGTCTGCTTTTCGTTTCACTCGCTCAACATCTCGTTGAGATACGACACGGTTTCTACTACCACTACCTCAGCCGTGGGTCCCGGGCGCCAGAGCATTTACCCATTACCGCAATTGACAAGTGGCCATGTTGAGAGTGCCGAACAGACCACACACACATGCGGCTAGCGAGATTCTGCACAACAGACAACAGCCACCCGAGACAACAGACAAGAGAAGTACTGATCTTACGAACGAGACCACACCTGACAGAATATGCATAACTCGTGAGAATGTGCAGTGGTGGTTGTTCTTGCAGCTTGCTTTTAGTAGCTTTTATTATTTGAATTAGC
>CAWUFQ010000092.1:80000-85000 GCA_963921405.1 Cepaea hortensis | reverse complement strand
TCGAGACTTTGTCGAACGGTCGTACAAATTTTGCTCTTTTGCCCGCTCAAACCACGACCCTGGCTGCACGATGCGGTTACATTCTTGAAACGCCTGCCTCGCTAACTCACGTTGGCTGGGAAGATCCCATTTTGGTGCACCTCACACAGCCATCCGAGACAACGAACGCTAGACGCGGAACTGATCTAGCGAACCAGACCAGCCCCACATAGTATGCACGACTCGTAAAATTGTTCACTGGTAGTTACTGTTGCAGAATTGTTAAACTGCGTTCATTCGTGCAATCAGAGCAGCGGCATGACTTAGAAAAATTTTCCGCACTCGTTAATCGACTGTAACTCGCGTTAGAATTAACGCGCGGTAGTGAAATTTGGAATATAGAGGTTTTACATGTCGCTGAATCGATTGAGACAATAAACAAGCGTAATATATTATCAACAAAGTAGTAATTATAGTGCCGACTCCGTGGCTAAGGTTTACGGACGCAATTTGTAAGCCCGCTTACTCCCCTTTCTAAACAGTTGCGCGCGATTTCGCAGCAGACCGCGTTGCGCCGTATTTTAACCAATTGGTATGGGAGCCGGTCGTTCAGAAAGCCATGGCAAACTACTGAAATTAAACTTGCCATCAACAACAGCAGTAAAATGCTGGTGCTAACAGCAATGTCCTGTAAATAGGATATGTAAAACAAAAAAAAACAAAAATCACCGATTGCCGATGTATTTATAACTATACGGCGTCAAGCACCATATGCCCAATGCGCCTTAGGGCCTGTATGAATTACATTTAGGTATATTAAGCTACATCTCTACGTAGTGAAGAAACCGTATTGTTTCCTGCTAGATGTTGAGTATTTCTTGTTTTCGTAGCATACTAATATGCAGAATAGACAGCTGGGTGTCAGATGACCAGCTGTCTCCCTCGCCGAGTTTAGATACGTCAATCAAACCCTCATCTGAGTCAGGTAGGCGTAACTATTCTCTTTCTCCTCCCTTTTTCCGCCACATCACAGCCTTTATCTAATGTCCATAAATAAAACCGCGTTCAAGGCTGCCAAAATGTCGGAAAGGTGTCAAAGTTCAGGGGTTAACAAAGACGAGCCAAATATGTTCGCTGGCAAACACATTTATGACATGAGTTGATCAGTGCTTTTCCTCGTTGCCTTCTGCCTTTTGATGTGCGTTGTCCAGTTCTCTTCTTCGTAGCGCGAGTTGTGTCTCGCCACGCATGACAGGCAAACTACTAAACGAGGTAATAATTGCAGTACAGCCCTCCGTGGCTAAGGTATTACGGACGCGATTCGTAAGCCCGCTTCCCCGCTTTCTAAACACATCTGCGCGCGATTTGGCAGCAGACAGCGTCTCGCTGTACTTTAACAAATTGGTATGGGAGCCGGTCGTTTAGAGAGCCATGGCAAACTACTGAACGCAAACGTGCCATCAACAACAGTAGTAAAATGATGGTGCTGACAGCGATGTCCTGTAAATAGGATATGTAAACAAAACAAACACACACACAAAACACCGATTGCCGATGTATTTATAACTATATGGCGTCTAGCACCATATGCCCAATGTGCCTTAGTGCCTGCATTAATTGGCGCAGCCATTCTCTTCAACCCATCCCCTCCTCTCCGTTTTCCGCCATTGACAACCTTCAACTGATGTTTATAAATAAAACTTTGCGTTCCAGGCTTTCAAAATGTCGGAAAGGTGTCAAAAGGTGTGGTCAGCGGATAACAAAGACTCGAACACGTGATCACGCCAATTCTATCAAATTCCAGCGGAATATTTTCGAATTGTATGGGAGCCGGTCGTTCAGAAAGCAATGGCAAACTACTGAACGAGGTAGTACCGGACTCCGTGGCTAAGGTCTTACGGAAGCGATTCCTACGACCGCTTACCCGCGTTGTAAACACAGCTGCGCGCGATTTGACAGCAGATTCGCCGTATTTTACCAAATTGTTATGGGAGCCGGTCGTTCAGAAAGCCATGGCAAACGAGGTAGTAATTGCAGTAACGGTCTCCGTGGCTAAGGTCTTACGGATGCGATTCGTAAGCCCGCTTACCCGCGTTCGAAACACAACTGCGCGCGATTTGGCAGCAGATCGCATTTCGCCGTATTTTAACGAATTGGTGTGGGAGCCGGTCGTTCAGACAGCTATGGTAAACTACTGAACGAAGTAGTAATTCCAGTGCCGGTTTCCGTGGCTAAGACCTTACGGACGTGATTCGTACGCCCACTTTAAAAAAAAAAAAAAAAAAAAAAATTACGCTGCGGGGAATCGAACCCGCGACCGACATTATAAGTGACACCAAAAATCTTAAATGTACGTGCCGACGTACTAACTGACTGTGCCAAGGAAGATCACTAGAAGAAATAGGCCGTGAATGTATAACTACCAGGCCATCGCATTCGAGAATTCTTTGGTTATGTGTTGTGGCACTTCTCTCAAGATGCAACAACGAAAGCCAAACTCGCACATCTCCGTCATCTTGAATAGAGCTCACTAGAGTCGGATGTGTCGGCCTACAGGCACAAGTAAACAGGCACAATGCAATTACGTCTTGAGAAACAAAAAATACTCCTGATGAAAGCAGAAAAAGAAGACAGAGTTTAACAACCCTTGACCGGAACAAAGACGGAATGGACAATAAACAAGCCGACTATATTATCAACAAAGTAGTAATTAAATTATAGTGCCGCGCTCCGTGGCTAAGCTAAGGCTTTACGAACGAGATTTGTAAGCCGGTTTACCCGCTTTGTAAACACAGTTGCGCGCGATTTGGCAGCAGACCGTGTTGCGCTATACTTTTACGAATTGGTATTGGAGCCGGTCGATCAGAAAGCCATGGCAAACTACTGAACGCAAACTTGCCATCAACAACAGTAGTAAAATGATGGTGCTGACAGCGATGTCCTGTAAATAGGATATGTAAACAAAACAAAAAACACCGATTGCTGAAGTATTCATAACTATATGGCGTCTAGCACCATATGCCCAATGCGCATTAGTGCCTGTATGAATTGGCGTAACTATTTTCTCCCCCCCCCCCTCCTCCCATCCGCTGTCCGCCATTGACAACCTTCATCTGATGTCTATAAATAAAACTTTGCGTTCCAGGCTTTCAAAATGTCGGAAAGGTGTCAAAAGGTGTGGTCAGTGGTTAACAAAGACTCGAACACGTGATCACACCTATTCTATCAAGTCCAGCGGAATATTTTCGATTTGTTTGGGAGCCGGTCGTTCAGAAAGCAATGGCAAACTACTGAACCAGGTAGTCATTGCTGTACCGGTCTCCGTGGCTAAGGTATAACGGAGGCGATTCGTAAGCCCGCTTACCCGCTTTCTAAACACAGCTGCGAGCGATTTGGCAGCAGATTCGCCGTATTTTATCAAATTGTTATGGGAGCCGGTCGTTCAGAAAGCCATGGCAAACTACTGAACGAGGTAGTAAGTGTAGTATCGTTGTCCGTGGCTAAGGTCTTACGGATGCGATTCGTAAGCCAGCTTACCCGCGTTCGAAACACAGCTGCGCGCGATTTGGCAGCAGATCGCGTTGCGCTGTATTTTACCTAATCGGTAATGGAGCCGGTCGTTCAGAAAGCCATGGCAAACTACTGAACGAAGTAGTCATTCCAGTGCCGGTTTCCGTGGCTAAGACCTTACGGACGTGATTCGTACGCCCGCTTAACCGCGTTCTAAACCATCTGCGCGCGATTTGGCAGCAGACAGCGTTTTGCTGTTAGTATGGGAGCCCGTCGTTCAGAGAGCCATGGCAAACCACTGAACGCAAACTTGCCATCAACAACAGAAGTAAAATAAATGATGGTGCTGACAGCGATGTCCTGTAAATAGGATATGTAAACAAAACAAAAAACACCGATTGCTGAAGTATTCATAACTATATGGCGTCTAGCACCATATGCCCAATGCGCATTAGTGCCTGTATGAATTGGCGTAGCTATTTTCTTTCCCCCCTCCCCTCCTCCCATCCGCTGTCCGCCATTGACAACCTTCATCTGATGTCTATAAATAAAACTTTGCGTTCCAGGCTTTCAAAATGTCGGAAAGGTGTCAAAAGGTGTGGTCAGTGGTTAACAAAGACTCGAACACGTGATCACGCCTATTCTATCAAGTCCAGCGGAATATTTTCGATTTGTATGGGAGCCGGTCGTTCAGAAAGCAATGGCAAACTACTGAACCAGGTAGTCATTGCTGTACCGGTCTCCGTGGCTAAGGTATAACGGAGGCGATTCGTAAGCCCGCTTACCCGCTTTCTAAACAGAGCTGCGAGCGATTTGGCAGCAGATTCGCCGTATTTTACCAAATTGTTATGGGAGCCGGTCGTTCAGAAAGCCATGGCAAACTACTGAACGAGGTAGTAAGTGTAGTACCGCCTCCGTGGCTAAGGTCTTACGGATGCGATTCGTAAGCCAGCTTACCCGCGTTCGAAACACAGCTGCGCGCGATTTGGCAGCAGATCGCGTTGCGCTGTATTTTACCGAATCGGTAATGGAGCCGGTCGTTCAGAAAGCCATGGCAAACTACTGAACGAAGTAGTCATTCCAGTGCCGGTTTCCGTGGCTAAGGCCTTACGGACGTGATTCGCACGCCCGCTTAACCGCGTTCTAAACCATCTGCGCGCGATTTGGCAGCAGACAGCGTTTTGCTGTTAGTATGGGAGCCCGTCGTTCAGAGAGAAATGGCAAACTACTGAACGCAAACTTGCCATCAACAACAGTAGTTCTCTTCCCCCATCCCCTCCCCTCCCCTTTCCGCGATTCACAACCTTCATCTGATGTCTATAATTAAAACTTTGTGTTTCGTGCTGTTAAAATGTCGGAAAGGTGTCAAAAGGTGTGGTCAGCGGTTAACAAAGACTCGAACACGTGATCACGCCAGCGCTATCAAAACGGGCCGAATATTTCCGCTGGCAAACACACCAGGTGATATGTTTATGACATGAGTTGTTCAGTTCTCTTCCACGTTGCTTTCC
>CAWUFQ010000092.1:65000-70000 GCA_963921405.1 Cepaea hortensis | reverse complement strand
TATGAATTACATTTAGGTATATTAAGCTACATCTCTACGTAGTGAAGAAACCGTATTGTTTCCTGCTAGATGTTGAGTATTTCTTGTTTTCGTAGCATACTAATATGCAGAATAGACAGCTGGGTGTCAGATGACCAGCTGTCTCCCTCGCCGAGTTTAGATACGTCAATCAAACCCTCATCTGAGTCAGGTAGGCGTAACTATTCTCTTTCTCCTCCCTTTTTCCGCCACATCACAGCCTTTATCTAATGTCCATAAATAAAACCGCGTTCAAGGCTGCCAAAATGTCGGAAAGGTGTCAAAGTTCAGGGGTTAACAAAGACGAGCCAAATATGTTCGCTGGCAAACACATTTATGACATGAGTTGATCAGTGCTTTTCCTCGTTGCCTTCTGCCTTTTGATGTGCGTTGTCCAGTTCTCTTCTTCGTAGCGCGAGTTGTGTCTCGCCACGCATGACAGGCAAACTACTAAACGAGGTAATAATTGCAGTACAGCCCTCCGTGGCTAAGGTATTACGGACGCGATTCGTAAGCCCGCTTCCCCGCTTTCTAAACACATCTGCGCGCGATTTGGCAGCAGACAGCGTCTCGCTGTACTTTAACAAATTGGTATGGGAGCCGGTCGTTTAGAGAGCCATGGCAAACTACTGAACGCAAACGTGCCATCAACAACAGTAGTAAAATGATGGTGCTGACAGCGATGTCCTGTAAATAGGATATGTAAACAAAACAAACACACACACAAAACACCGATTGCCGATGTATTTATAACTATATGGCGTCTAGCACCATATGCCCAATGTGCCTTAGTGCCTGCATTAATTGGCGCAGCCATTCTCTTCAACCCATCCCCTCCTCTCCGTTTTCCGCCATTGACAACCTTCAACTGATGTTTATAAATAAAACTTTGCGTTCCAGGCTTTCAAAATGTCGGAAAGGTGTCAAAAGGTGTGGTCAGCGGATAACAAAGACTCGAACACGTGATCACGCCAATTCTATCAAATTCCAGCGGAATATTTTCGAATTGTATGGGAGCCGGTCGTTCAGAAAGCAATGGCAAACTACTGAACGAGGTAGTACCGGACTCCGTGGCTAAGGTCTTACGGAAGCGATTCCTACGACCGCTTACCCGCGTTGTAAACACAGCTGCGCGCGATTTGACAGCAGATTCGCCGTATTTTACCAAATTGTTATGGGAGCCGGTCGTTCAGAAAGCCATGGCAAACGAGGTAGTAATTGCAGTAACGGTCTCCGTGGCTAAGGTCTTACGGATGCGATTCGTAAGCCCGCTTACCCGCGTTCGAAACACAACTGCGCGCGATTTGGCAGCAGATCGCATTTCGCCGTATTTTAACGAATTGGTGTGGGAGCCGGTCGTTCAGACAGCTATGGTAAACTACTGAACGAAGTAGTAATTCCAGTGCCGGTTTCCGTGGCTAAGACCTTACGGACGTGATTCGTACGCCCACTTTAAAAAAAAAAAAAAAAAAAAAAATTACGCTGCGGGGAATCGAACCCGCGACCGACATTATAAGTGACACCAAAAATCTTAAATGTACGTGCCGACGTACTAACTGACTGTGCCAAGGAAGATCACTAGAAGAAATAGGCCGTGAATGTATAACTACCAGGCCATCGCATTCGAGAATTCTTTGGTTATGTGTTGTGGCACTTCTCTCAAGATGCAACAACGAAAGCCAAACTCGCACATCTCCGTCATCTTGAATAGAGCTCACTAGAGTCGGATGTGTCGGCCTACAGGCACAAGTAAACAGGCACAATGCAATTACGTCTTGAGAAACAAAAAATACTCCTGATGAAAGCAGAAAAAGAAGACAGAGTTTAACAACCCTTGACCGGAACAAAGACGGAATGGACAATAAACAAGCCGACTATATTATCAACAAAGTAGTAATTAAATTATAGTGCCGCGCTCCGTGGCTAAGCTAAGGCTTTACGAACGAGATTTGTAAGCCGGTTTACCCGCTTTGTAAACACAGTTGCGCGCGATTTGGCAGCAGACCGTGTTGCGCTATACTTTTACGAATTGGTATTGGAGCCGGTCGATCAGAAAGCCATGGCAAACTACTGAACGCAAACTTGCCATCAACAACAGTAGTAAAATGATGGTGCTGACAGCGATGTCCTGTAAATAGGATATGTAAACAAAACAAAAAACACCGATTGCTGAAGTATTCATAACTATATGGCGTCTAGCACCATATGCCCAATGCGCATTAGTGCCTGTATGAATTGGCGTAACTATTTTCTCCCCCCCCCCCCTCCTCCCATCCGCTGTCCGCCATTGACAACCTTCATCTGATGTCTATAAATAAAACTTTGCGTTCCAGGCTTTCAAAATGTCGGAAAGGTGTCAAAAGGTGTGGTCAGTGGTTAACAAAGACTCGAACACGTGATCACACCTATTCTATCAAGTCCAGCGGAATATTTTCGATTTGTTTGGGAGCCGGTCGTTCAGAAAGCAATGGCAAACTACTGAACCAGGTAGTCATTGCTGTACCGGTCTCCGTGGCTAAGGTATAACGGAGGCGATTCGTAAGCCCGCTTACCCGCTTTCTAAACACAGCTGCGAGCGATTTGGCAGCAGATTCGCCGTATTTTATCAAATTGTTATGGGAGCCGGTCGTTCAGAAAGCCATGGCAAACTACTGAACGAGGTAGTAAGTGTAGTATCGTTGTCCGTGGCTAAGGTCTTACGGATGCGATTCGTAAGCCAGCTTACCCGCGTTCGAAACACAGCTGCGCGCGATTTGGCAGCAGATCGCGTTGCGCTGTATTTTACCTAATCGGTAATGGAGCCGGTCGTTCAGAAAGCCATGGCAAACTACTGAACGAAGTAGTCATTCCAGTGCCGGTTTCCGTGGCTAAGACCTTACGGACGTGATTCGTACGCCCGCTTAACCGCGTTCTAAACCATCTGCGCGCGATTTGGCAGCAGACAGCGTTTTGCTGTTAGTATGGGAGCCCGTCGTTCAGAGAGCCATGGCAAACCACTGAACGCAAACTTGCCATCAACAACAGAAGTAAAATAAATGATGGTGCTGACAGCGATGTCCTGTAAATAGGATATGTAAACAAAACAAAAAACACCGATTGCTGAAGTATTCATAACTATATGGCGTCTAGCACCATATGCCCAATGCGCATTAGTGCCTGTATGAATTGGCGTAGCTATTTTCTTTCCCCCCTCCCCTCCTCCCATCCGCTGTCCGCCATTGACAACCTTCATCTGATGTCTATAAATAAAACTTTGCGTTCCAGGCTTTCAAAATGTCGGAAAGGTGTCAAAAGGTGTGGTCAGTGGTTAACAAAGACTCGAACACGTGATCACGCCTATTCTATCAAGTCCAGCGGAATATTTTCGATTTGTATGGGAGCCGGTCGTTCAGAAAGCAATGGCAAACTACTGAACCAGGTAGTCATTGCTGTACCGGTCTCCGTGGCTAAGGTATAACGGAGGCGATTCGTAAGCCCGCTTACCCGCTTTCTAAACAGAGCTGCGAGCGATTTGGCAGCAGATTCGCCGTATTTTACCAAATTGTTATGGGAGCCGGTCGTTCAGAAAGCCATGGCAAACTACTGAACGAGGTAGTAAGTGTAGTACCGCCTCCGTGGCTAAGGTCTTACGGATGCGATTCGTAAGCCAGCTTACCCGCGTTCGAAACACAGCTGCGCGCGATTTGGCAGCAGATCGCGTTGCGCTGTATTTTACCGAATCGGTAATGGAGCCGGTCGTTCAGAAAGCCATGGCAAACTACTGAACGAAGTAGTCATTCCAGTGCCGGTTTCCGTGGCTAAGGCCTTACGGACGTGATTCGCACGCCCGCTTAACCGCGTTCTAAACCATCTGCGCGCGATTTGGCAGCAGACAGCGTTTTGCTGTTAGTATGGGAGCCCGTCGTTCAGAGAGAAATGGCAAACTACTGAACGCAAACTTGCCATCAACAACAGTAGTTCTCTTCCCCCATCCCCTCCCCTCCCCTTTCCGCGATTCACAACCTTCATCTGATGTCTATAATTAAAACTTTGTGTTTCGTGCTGTTAAAATGTCGGAAAGGTGTCAAAAGGTGTGGTCAGCGGTTAACAAAGACTCGAACACGTGATCACGCCAGCGCTATCAAAACGGGCCGAATATTTCCGCTGGCAAACACACCAGGTGATATGTTTATGACATGAGTTGTTCAGTTCTCTTCCACGTTGCTTTCCACCTTGATGTGCGTAGCGCGAGCTGTGCCTCGCCACGCATGACATTTATTTCCATCAATGGCGATCCGTTGACCAATATCTTCGTTAACAACGGCTTGGTATGCGGTGATCGATTCTCTTCCTCTTGTTTCACCGATCACGACTGAACAAACACATAACTACTCGAATAAAATTATCCCCCTTTTTAAATACGCCGAAAACTGAAGCGTGTTTGTTTCCGTCTGTGATTGTGTTGCTTCAGTTTGCGAGTGGCCGATGTTAGGTTACATGATCAGTGTGGTTTCTAGCTGGATAATTCGGTTTAACACATTACAATACGGTGATTTTTTTTTTATCCGCATGATATGCGCTGACCAATTCCTTTCCTCACCACGAGGCTAACGACTTTACCAATGGGCGGGATGTTTACGAGTGCAGTTTTTTATCACAACTATACGGCTGCAAGAGCTCCGCCATTCCTGCCGGCCATGACACCTAGGCCCATAAATATGCCCGCCCCTTTTGTTCGCGTGTGTTGGGCACGCAGGCCCGTCTTACACTTGGCCCTTCCAATCACCCATCTTTCGTTCATAAATAGTGTATGATACATTCACAAAGGAAAAATAAAACATTGTTAAATGAATGTTGTAAACATAAACAATGCATGTTACCATGTTATGAGACACATCTCCCACCCACCAAACAACCCCCTCCCCTACACACACACACACACACACACACACACACACACACACACACACACACACATCTTCCACCCACCTACCCATACACCC
>CAWUFQ010000092.1:50000-55000 GCA_963921405.1 Cepaea hortensis | reverse complement strand
CTATATGGCGTCTAGCACCATATGCCCAATGTGCCTTAGTGCCTGCATTAATTGGCGCAGCCATTCTCTTCAACCCATCCCCTCCTCTCCGTTTTCCGCCATTGACAACCTTCAACTGATGTTTATAAATAAAACTTTGCGTTCCAGGCTTTCAAAATGTCGGAAAGGTGTCAAAAGGTGTGGTCAGCGGATAACAAAGACTCGAACACGTGATCACGCCAATTCTATCAAATTCCAGCGGAATATTTTCGAATTGTATGGGAGCCGGTCGTTCAGAAAGCAATGGCAAACTACTGAACGAGGTAGTACCGGACTCCGTGGCTAAGGTCTTACGGAAGCGATTCCTACGACCGCTTACCCGCGTTGTAAACACAGCTGCGCGCGATTTGACAGCAGATTCGCCGTATTTTACCAAATTGTTATGGGAGCCGGTCGTTCAGAAAGCCATGGCAAACGAGGTAGTAATTGCAGTAACGGTCTCCGTGGCTAAGGTCTTACGGATGCGATTCGTAAGCCCGCTTACCCGCGTTCGAAACACAACTGCGCGCGATTTGGCAGCAGATCGCATTTCGCCGTATTTTAACGAATTGGTGTGGGAGCCGGTCGTTCAGACAGCTATGGTAAACTACTGAACGAAGTAGTAATTCCAGTGCCGGTTTCCGTGGCTAAGACCTTACGGACGTGATTCGTACGCCCACTTTAAAAAAAAAAAAAAAAAAAAAATTACGCTGCGGGGAATCGAACCCGCGACCGACATTATAAGTGACACCAAAAATCTTAAATGTACGTGCCGACGTACTAACTGACTGTGCCAAGGAAGATCACTAGAAGAAATAGGCCGTGAATGTATAACTACCAGGCCATCGCATTCGAGAATTCTTTGGTTATGTGTTGTGGCACTTCTCTCAAGATGCAACAACGAAAGCCAAACTCGCACATCTCCGTCATCTTGAATAGAGCTCACTAGAGTCGGATGTGTCGGCCTACAGGCACAAGTAAACAGGCACAATGCAATTACGTCTTGAGAAACAAAAAATACTCCTGATGAAAGCAGAAAAAGAAGACAGAGTTTAACAACCCTTGACCGGAACAAAGACGGAATGGACAATAAACAAGCCGACTATATTATCAACAAAGTAGTAATTAAATTATAGTGCCGCGCTCCGTGGCTAAGCTAAGGCTTTACGAACGAGATTTGTAAGCCGGTTTACCCGCTTTGTAAACACAGTTGCGCGCGATTTGGCAGCAGACCGTGTTGCGCTATACTTTTACGAATTGGTATTGGAGCCGGTCGATCAGAAAGCCATGGCAAACTACTGAACGCAAACTTGCCATCAACAACAGTAGTAAAATGATGGTGCTGACAGCGATGTCCTGTAAATAGGATATGTAAACAAAACAAAAAACACCGATTGCTGAAGTATTCATAACTATATGGCGTCTAGCACCATATGCCCAATGCGCATTAGTGCCTGTATGAATTGGCGTAACTATTTTCTCCCCCCCCCCTCCTCCCATCCGCTGTCCGCCATTGACAACCTTCATCTGATGTCTATAAATAAAACTTTGCGTTCCAGGCTTTCAAAATGTCGGAAAGGTGTCAAAAGGTGTGGTCAGTGGTTAACAAAGACTCGAACACGTGATCACACCTATTCTATCAAGTCCAGCGGAATATTTTCGATTTGTTTGGGAGCCGGTCGTTCAGAAAGCAATGGCAAACTACTGAACCAGGTAGTCATTGCTGTACCGGTCTCCGTGGCTAAGGTATAACGGAGGCGATTCGTAAGCCCGCTTACCCGCTTTCTAAACACAGCTGCGAGCGATTTGGCAGCAGATTCGCCGTATTTTATCAAATTGTTATGGGAGCCGGTCGTTCAGAAAGCCATGGCAAACTACTGAACGAGGTAGTAAGTGTAGTATCGTTGTCCGTGGCTAAGGTCTTACGGATGCGATTCGTAAGCCAGCTTACCCGCGTTCGAAACACAGCTGCGCGCGATTTGGCAGCAGATCGCGTTGCGCTGTATTTTACCTAATCGGTAATGGAGCCGGTCGTTCAGAAAGCCATGGCAAACTACTGAACGAAGTAGTCATTCCAGTGCCGGTTTCCGTGGCTAAGACCTTACGGACGTGATTCGTACGCCCGCTTAACCGCGTTCTAAACCATCTGCGCGCGATTTGGCAGCAGACAGCGTTTTGCTGTTAGTATGGGAGCCCGTCGTTCAGAGAGCCATGGCAAACCACTGAACGCAAACTTGCCATCAACAACAGAAGTAAAATAAATGATGGTGCTGACAGCGATGTCCTGTAAATAGGATATGTAAACAAAACAAAAAACACCGATTGCTGAAGTATTCATAACTATATGGCGTCTAGCACCATATGCCCAATGCGCATTAGTGCCTGTATGAATTGGCGTAGCTATTTTCTTTCCCCCCTCCCCTCCTCCCATCCGCTGTCCGCCATTGACAACCTTCATCTGATGTCTATAAATAAAACTTTGCGTTCCAGGCTTTCAAAATGTCGGAAAGGTGTCAAAAGGTGTGGTCAGTGGTTAACAAAGACTCGAACACGTGATCACGCCTATTCTATCAAGTCCAGCGGAATATTTTCGATTTGTATGGGAGCCGGTCGTTCAGAAAGCAATGGCAAACTACTGAACCAGGTAGTCATTGCTGTACCGGTCTCCGTGGCTAAGGTATAACGGAGGCGATTCGTAAGCCCGCTTACCCGCTTTCTAAACAGAGCTGCGAGCGATTTGGCAGCAGATTCGCCGTATTTTACCAAATTGTTATGGGAGCCGGTCGTTCAGAAAGCCATGGCAAACTACTGAACGAGGTAGTAAGTGTAGTACCGCCTCCGTGGCTAAGGTCTTACGGATGCGATTCGTAAGCCAGCTTACCCGCGTTCGAAACACAGCTGCGCGCGATTTGGCAGCAGATCGCGTTGCGCTGTATTTTACCGAATCGGTAATGGAGCCGGTCGTTCAGAAAGCCATGGCAAACTACTGAACGAAGTAGTCATTCCAGTGCCGGTTTCCGTGGCTAAGGCCTTACGGACGTGATTCGCACGCCCGCTTAACCGCGTTCTAAACCATCTGCGCGCGATTTGGCAGCAGACAGCGTTTTGCTGTTAGTATGGGAGCCCGTCGTTCAGAGAGAAATGGCAAACTACTGAACGCAAACTTGCCATCAACAACAGTAGTTCTCTTCCCCCATCCCCTCCCCTCCCCTTTCCGCGATTCACAACCTTCATCTGATGTCTATAATTAAAACTTTGTGTTTCGTGCTGTTAAAATGTCGGAAAGGTGTCAAAAGGTGTGGTCAGCGGTTAACAAAGACTCGAACACGTGATCACGCCAGCGCTATCAAAACGGGCCGAATATTTCCGCTGGCAAACACACCAGGTGATATGTTTATGACATGAGTTGTTCAGTTCTCTTCCACGTTGCTTTCCACCTTGATGTGCGTAGCGCGAGCTGTGCCTCGCCACGCATGACATTTATTTCCATCAATGGCGATCCGTTGACCAATATCTTCGTTAACAACGGCTTGGTATGCGGTGATCGATTCTCTTCCTCTTGTTTCACCGATCACGACTGAACAAACACATAACTACTCGAATAAAATTATCCCCCTTTTTAAATACGCCGAAAACTGAAGCGTGTTTGTTTCCGTCTGTGATTGTGTTGCTTCAGTTTGCGAGTGGCCGATGTTAGGTTACATGATCAGTGTGGTTTCTAGCTGGATAATTCGGTTTAACACATTACAATACGGTGATTTTTTTTTTATCCGCATGATATGCGCTGACCAATTCCTTTCCTCACCACGAGGCTAACGACTTTACCAATGGGCGGGATGTTTACGAGTGCAGTTTTTTATCACAACTATACGGCTGCAAGAGCTCCGCCATTCCTGCCGGCCATGACACCTAGGCCCATAAATATGCCCGCCCCTTTTGTTCGCGTGTGTTGGGCACGCAGGCCCGTCTTACACTTGGCCCTTCCAATCACCCATCTTTCGTTCATAAATAGTGTATGATACATTCACAAAGGAAAAATAAAACATTGTTAAATGAATGTTGTAAACATAAACAATGCATGTTACCATGTTATGAGACACATCTCCCACCCACCAAACAACCCCCTCCCCTACACACACACACACACACACACACACACACACACACACACACACACACACACATCTTCCACCCACCTACCCATACACCCCCAATCACCCATCTCTCAACCACACATCTCCACCAACCCACACATCCCGCACCCACCCACACACACACCCCCCTCACCCACTCAGACATCCCCCACCATACACACATCTCCCCCACCCCACACATCCCCCACACCTCCGACCCTACCGCCATGGGAGGGAACCGTTCCGTTACCTTGTTCGTGAAGAATGCCACAATTACTTCCCTCTGTTGACGTTGCTTTGTACACTTTTTCTGTACACTCTTTTGCGCTGTACACTTTTTCTGTACACTCTTTTGCGCTGTACACTTTTTCAATATTTTCTTGTTCAGTAGGGGGGAGACTCCTGTGTATACTTTTTACCAGTTGAGAACAATTCTCATCCTCCCTCACGGACTAGATTGCTATTATCGCTCTGTACACTTTTTCTAGGACTTTGACCAAATTTGCACTCATGGTACTTTGGAGACTACACTATTTTTTTGTTGAAATGTTCTTCTCGACGGGCTCTCCCCGTCTGACTTAAACGGTGCACGGTCGATTGGCGCGCGGGACCCGCCGGCAACCCATCGTACACGGTTCAGTGGGGACCCTAAACAAACAAGTGTACACAGGTATCCAATATGTTAACATGCAAAGTCCCACGAGTCTGCTTTTCGTTTCACTCGCTCAACATCTCGTTGAGATACGACACGGTTTCTACTACCACTACCTCAGCCGTGGGTCCCGGGCGCCAGAGCATTTACCCATTACCGCAATTGACAAGTGGCCATGTTGAGAGTGCCGAACAGAC
>CAWUFQ010000092.1:35000-42500 GCA_963921405.1 Cepaea hortensis | reverse complement strand
CACACGCAAGCCAAGAGTAGCATCGCTAAAGCGCGCCCTCCCGGTACAAGGTGATACATGCAAAACCACTGGACGCCTACCGACGAGCTTTCAAGCTACGCCGGCAGGACTAACCGAAAAACAAAAGCTATACCAGCTTACTGACTGCAGGCCCACTACTCATCGAGAGAGAGTGGGCGCTTATCGAGACTTTGTCGAACGGTCGTACAAATTTTGCTCTTTTGCCCGCTCAAACCACGACCCTGGCTGCACGATGCGGTTACATTCTTGAAACGCCTGCCTCGCTAACTCACGTTGGCTGGGAAGATCCCATTTTGGTGCACCTCACACAGCCATCCGAGACAACGAACGCTAGACGCGGAACTGATCTAGCGAACCAGACCAGCCCCACATAGTATGCACGACTCGTAAAATTGTTCACTGGTAGTTACTGTTGCAGAATTGTTAAACTGCGTTCATTCGTGCAATCAGAGCAGCGGCATGACTTAGAAAAATTTTCCGCACTCGTTAATCGACTGTAACTCGCGTTAGAATTAACGCGCGGTAGTGAAATTTGGAATATAGAGGTTTTACATGTCGCTGAATCGATTGAGACAATAAACAAGCGTAATATATTATCAACAAAGTAGTAATTATAGTGCCGACTCCGTGGCTAAGGTTTACGGACGCAATTTGTAAGCCCGCTTACTCCCCTTTCTAAACAGTTGCGCGCGATTTCGCAGCAGACCGCGTTGCGCCGTATTTTAACCAATTGGTATGGGAGCCGGTCGTTCAGAAAGCCATGGCAAACTACTGAAATTAAACTTGCCATCAACAACAGCAGTAAAATGCTGGTGCTAACAGCAATGTCCTGTAAATAGGATATGTAAAACAAAAAAAAACAAAAATCACCGATTGCCGATGTATTTATAACTATACGGCGTCAAGCACCATATGCCCAATGCGCCTTAGGGCCTGTATGAATTACATTTAGGTATATTAAGCTACATCTCTACGTAGTGAAGAAACCGTATTGTTTCCTGCTAGATGTTGAGTATTTCTTGTTTTCGTAGCATACTAATATGCAGAATAGACAGCTGGGTGTCAGATGACCAGCTGTCTCCCTCGCCGAGTTTAGATACGTCAATCAAACCCTCATCTGAGTCAGGTAGGCGTAACTATTCTCTTTCTCCTCCCTTTTTCCGCCACATCACAGCCTTTATCTAATGTCCATAAATAAAACCGCGTTCAAGGCTGCCAAAATGTCGGAAAGGTGTCAAAGTTCAGGGGTTAACAAAGACGAGCCAAATATGTTCGCTGGCAAACACATTTATGACATGAGTTGATCAGTGCTTTTCCTCGTTGCCTTCTGCCTTTTGATGTGCGTTGTCCAGTTCTCTTCTTCGTAGCGCGAGTTGTGTCTCGCCACGCATGACAGGCAAACTACTAAACGAGGTAATAATTGCAGTACAGCCCTCCGTGGCTAAGGTATTACGGACGCGATTCGTAAGCCCGCTTCCCCGCTTTCTAAACACATCTGCGCGCGATTTGGCAGCAGACAGCGTCTCGCTGTACTTTAACAAATTGGTATGGGAGCCGGTCGTTTAGAGAGCCATGGCAAACTACTGAACGCAAACGTGCCATCAACAACAGTAGTAAAATGATGGTGCTGACAGCGATGTCCTGTAAATAGGATATGTAAACAAAACAAACACACACACAAAACACCGATTGCCGATGTATTTATAACTATATGGCGTCTAGCACCATATGCCCAATGTGCCTTAGTGCCTGCATTAATTGGCGCAGCCATTCTCTTCAACCCATCCCCTCCTCTCCGTTTTCCGCCATTGACAACCTTCAACTGATGTTTATAAATAAAACTTTGCGTTCCAGGCTTTCAAAATGTCGGAAAGGTGTCAAAAGGTGTGGTCAGCGGATAACAAAGACTCGAACACGTGATCACGCCAATTCTATCAAATTCCAGCGGAATATTTTCGAATTGTATGGGAGCCGGTCGTTCAGAAAGCAATGGCAAACTACTGAACGAGGTAGTACCGGACTCCGTGGCTAAGGTCTTACGGAAGCGATTCCTACGACCGCTTACCCGCGTTGTAAACACAGCTGCGCGCGATTTGACAGCAGATTCGCCGTATTTTACCAAATTGTTATGGGAGCCGGTCGTTCAGAAAGCCATGGCAAACGAGGTAGTAATTGCAGTAACGGTCTCCGTGGCTAAGGTCTTACGGATGCGATTCGTAAGCCCGCTTACCCGCGTTCGAAACACAACTGCGCGCGATTTGGCAGCAGATCGCATTTCGCCGTATTTTAACGAATTGGTGTGGGAGCCGGTCGTTCAGACAGCTATGGTAAACTACTGAACGAAGTAGTAATTCCAGTGCCGGTTTCCGTGGCTAAGACCTTACGGACGTGATTCGTACGCCCACTTTAAAAAAAAAAAAAAAAAAAAAAATTACGCTGCGGGGAATCGAACCCGCGACCGACATTATAAGTGACACCAAAAATCTTAAATGTACGTGCCGACGTACTAACTGACTGTGCCAAGGAAGATCACTAGAAGAAATAGGCCGTGAATGTATAACTACCAGGCCATCGCATTCGAGAATTCTTTGGTTATGTGTTGTGGCACTTCTCTCAAGATGCAACAACGAAAGCCAAACTCGCACATCTCCGTCATCTTGAATAGAGCTCACTAGAGTCGGATGTGTCGGCCTACAGGCACAAGTAAACAGGCACAATGCAATTACGTCTTGAGAAACAAAAAATACTCCTGATGAAAGCAGAAAAAGAAGACAGAGTTTAACAACCCTTGACCGGAACAAAGACGGAATGGACAATAAACAAGCCGACTATATTATCAACAAAGTAGTAATTAAATTATAGTGCCGCGCTCCGTGGCTAAGCTAAGGCTTTACGAACGAGATTTGTAAGCCGGTTTACCCGCTTTGTAAACACAGTTGCGCGCGATTTGGCAGCAGACCGTGTTGCGCTATACTTTTACGAATTGGTATTGGAGCCGGTCGATCAGAAAGCCATGGCAAACTACTGAACGCAAACTTGCCATCAACAACAGTAGTAAAATGATGGTGCTGACAGCGATGTCCTGTAAATAGGATATGTAAACAAAACAAAAAACACCGATTGCTGAAGTATTCATAACTATATGGCGTCTAGCACCATATGCCCAATGCGCATTAGTGCCTGTATGAATTGGCGTAACTATTTTCTCCCCCCCCCCCCTCCTCCCATCCGCTGTCCGCCATTGACAACCTTCATCTGATGTCTATAAATAAAACTTTGCGTTCCAGGCTTTCAAAATGTCGGAAAGGTGTCAAAAGGTGTGGTCAGTGGTTAACAAAGACTCGAACACGTGATCACACCTATTCTATCAAGTCCAGCGGAATATTTTCGATTTGTTTGGGAGCCGGTCGTTCAGAAAGCAATGGCAAACTACTGAACCAGGTAGTCATTGCTGTACCGGTCTCCGTGGCTAAGGTATAACGGAGGCGATTCGTAAGCCCGCTTACCCGCTTTCTAAACACAGCTGCGAGCGATTTGGCAGCAGATTCGCCGTATTTTATCAAATTGTTATGGGAGCCGGTCGTTCAGAAAGCCATGGCAAACTACTGAACGAGGTAGTAAGTGTAGTATCGTTGTCCGTGGCTAAGGTCTTACGGATGCGATTCGTAAGCCAGCTTACCCGCGTTCGAAACACAGCTGCGCGCGATTTGGCAGCAGATCGCGTTGCGCTGTATTTTACCTAATCGGTAATGGAGCCGGTCGTTCAGAAAGCCATGGCAAACTACTGAACGAAGTAGTCATTCCAGTGCCGGTTTCCGTGGCTAAGACCTTACGGACGTGATTCGTACGCCCGCTTAACCGCGTTCTAAACCATCTGCGCGCGATTTGGCAGCAGACAGCGTTTTGCTGTTAGTATGGGAGCCCGTCGTTCAGAGAGCCATGGCAAACCACTGAACGCAAACTTGCCATCAACAACAGAAGTAAAATAAATGATGGTGCTGACAGCGATGTCCTGTAAATAGGATATGTAAACAAAACAAAAAACACCGATTGCTGAAGTATTCATAACTATATGGCGTCTAGCACCATATGCCCAATGCGCATTAGTGCCTGTATGAATTGGCGTAGCTATTTTCTTTCCCCCCTCCCCTCCTCCCATCCGCTGTCCGCCATTGACAACCTTCATCTGATGTCTATAAATAAAACTTTGCGTTCCAGGCTTTCAAAATGTCGGAAAGGTGTCAAAAGGTGTGGTCAGTGGTTAACAAAGACTCGAACACGTGATCACGCCTATTCTATCAAGTCCAGCGGAATATTTTCGATTTGTATGGGAGCCGGTCGTTCAGAAAGCAATGGCAAACTACTGAACCAGGTAGTCATTGCTGTACCGGTCTCCGTGGCTAAGGTATAACGGAGGCGATTCGTAAGCCCGCTTACCCGCTTTCTAAACAGAGCTGCGAGCGATTTGGCAGCAGATTCGCCGTATTTTACCAAATTGTTATGGGAGCCGGTCGTTCAGAAAGCCATGGCAAACTACTGAACGAGGTAGTAAGTGTAGTACCGCCTCCGTGGCTAAGGTCTTACGGATGCGATTCGTAAGCCAGCTTACCCGCGTTCGAAACACAGCTGCGCGCGATTTGGCAGCAGATCGCGTTGCGCTGTATTTTACCGAATCGGTAATGGAGCCGGTCGTTCAGAAAGCCATGGCAAACTACTGAACGAAGTAGTCATTCCAGTGCCGGTTTCCGTGGCTAAGGCCTTACGGACGTGATTCGCACGCCCGCTTAACCGCGTTCTAAACCATCTGCGCGCGATTTGGCAGCAGACAGCGTTTTGCTGTTAGTATGGGAGCCCGTCGTTCAGAGAGAAATGGCAAACTACTGAACGCAAACTTGCCATCAACAACAGTAGTTCTCTTCCCCCATCCCCTCCCCTCCCCTTTCCGCGATTCACAACCTTCATCTGATGTCTATAATTAAAACTTTGTGTTTCGTGCTGTTAAAATGTCGGAAAGGTGTCAAAAGGTGTGGTCAGCGGTTAACAAAGACTCGAACACGTGATCACGCCAGCGCTATCAAAACGGGCCGAATATTTCCGCTGGCAAACACACCAGGTGATATGTTTATGACATGAGTTGTTCAGTTCTCTTCCACGTTGCTTTCCACCTTGATGTGCGTAGCGCGAGCTGTGCCTCGCCACGCATGACATTTATTTCCATCAATGGCGATCCGTTGACCAATATCTTCGTTAACAACGGCTTGGTATGCGGTGATCGATTCTCTTCCTCTTGTTTCACCGATCACGACTGAACAAACACATAACTACTCGAATAAAATTATCCCCCTTTTTAAATACGCCGAAAACTGAAGCGTGTTTGTTTCCGTCTGTGATTGTGTTGCTTCAGTTTGCGAGTGGCCGATGTTAGGTTACATGATCAGTGTGGTTTCTAGCTGGATAATTCGGTTTAACACATTACAATACGGTGATTTTTTTTTTATCCGCATGATATGCGCTGACCAATTCCTTTCCTCACCACGAGGCTAACGACTTTACCAATGGGCGGGATGTTTACGAGTGCAGTTTTTTATCACAACTATACGGCTGCAAGAGCTCCGCCATTCCTGCCGGCCATGACACCTAGGCCCATAAATATGCCCGCCCCTTTTGTTCGCGTGTGTTGGGCACGCAGGCCCGTCTTACACTTGGCCCTTCCAATCACCCATCTTTCGTTCATAAATAGTGTATGATACATTCACAAAGGAAAAATAAAACATTGTTAAATGAATGTTGTAAACATAAACAATGCATGTTACCATGTTATGAGACACATCTCCCACCCACCAAACAACCCCCTCCCCTACACACACACACACACACACACACACACACACACACACACACACACACATCTTCCACCCACCTACCCATACACCCCCAATCACCCATCTCTCAACCACACATCTCCACCAACCCACACATCCCGCACCCACCCACACACACACCCCCCTCACCCACTCAGACATCCCCCACCATACACACATCTCCCCCACCCCACACATCCCCCACACCTCCGACCCTACCGCCATGGGAGGGAACCGTTCCGTTACCTTGTTCGTGAAGAATGCCACAATTACTTCCCTCTGTTGACGTTGCTTTGTACACTTTTTCTGTACACTCTTTTGCGCTGTACACTTTTTCTGTACACTCTTTTGCGCTGTACACTTTTTCAATATTTTCTTGTTCAGTAGGGGGGAGACTCCTGTGTATACTTTTTACCAGTTGAGAACAATTCTCATCCTCCCTCACGGACTAGATTGCTATTATCGCTCTGTACACTTTTTCTAGGACTTTGACCAAATTTGCACTCATGGTACTTTGGAGACTACACTATTTTTTTGTTGAAATGTTCTTCTCGACGGGCTCTCCCCGTCTGACTTAAACGGTGCACGGTCGATTGGCGCGCGGGGCCCGCCGGCAAAGTCCGCGGGGCGCAGCCCCGCGGACTTTGCCGGCGGGCCCCGCTCGCCAATCGACCCACCCCCACCTCCATCCCCCCCTCGCCCATCTCCTCTCCATCCTTTGTACACTTTCTTCATTCTCGCTCCCTCCCTCGCCTCTCGTCGAGGTACAACACGGTCTCTACTACCACCACCGACTCAGCCGTGGGTCCCGGGCGCCAGAGATACCCACTTCCGCAATTGATAAGCGTTTGCATGCCCGGGGCAGGAGTCGAACCTGCGGAGCTGAGTGACGGTGACAGTAGCGGCCGTGAACGTACCTCAACGAGGCCGCGTTGAGAGAGTTCCGACAACGAAGACAGCGTACAGAGGACTCTTGGAGAGGAGACGGACAGAACAGACCACACAAACTCGACCAGCGAGATTCCGCCCGCAGGAAATTCAATGACTATTAAGTGCTCTGTACACTGTTTCTTTGAATTGAAAAAGTGTACAGAAGATAGCGAGGCGATGGGCAAGGAGGCCATGGAGGTGTGGGTGGGTCGATTGGCAAGCGGGACCCGCCGGCAACCCATCGTACACGGTTCAGTGGGGACCCTAAACAAACAAGTGTACACAGGTATCCAATATGTTAACATGCAAAGTCCCACGAGTCTGCTTTTCGTTTCACTCGCTCAACATCTCGTTGAGATACGACACGGTTTCTACTACCACTACCTCAGCCGTGGGTCCCGGGCGCCAGAGCATTTACCCATTACCGCAATTGACAAGTGGCCATGTTGAGAGTGCCGAACAGACCACACACACATGCGGCTAGCGAGATTCTGCACAACAGACAACAGCCACCCGAGACAACAGACAAGAGAAGTACTGATCTTACGAACGAGACCACACCTGACAGAATATGCATAACTCGTGAGAATGTGCAGTGGTGGTTGTTCTTGCAGCTTGCTTTTAGTAGCTTTTATTATTTGAATTAGCCACTTGGAGAAATATTTGAACACTGTCTTGGACTTGAAAA
>CAWUFQ010000092.1:20000-27500 GCA_963921405.1 Cepaea hortensis | reverse complement strand
CCTGTACCCGCCCCTCAGGTACATGTGGTCGTGGGGACTCAGCCACCTCCCCAGCCACTGCCTAGTCCCCTCCATTTTGTCACCGTTCCTCGTACCCCGTTCACGGCGTGCACTCAGTCGGGGAGCCGGTTCTCCTCTTGTTTTCGCATATGACTACTGGCAGGATCAACCAGATATCTATCGGACAGACGGACTATTCACGCACACGCAAGCCAAGAGTAGCATCGCTAAAGCGCGCCCTCCCGGTACAAGGTGATACATGCAAAACCACTGGACGCCTACCGACGAGCTTTCAAGCTACGCCGGCAGGACTAACCGAAAAACAAAAGCTATACCAGCTTACTGACTGCAGGCCCACTACTCATCGAGAGAGAGTGGGCGCTTATCGAGACTTTGTCGAACGGTCGTACAAATTTTGCTCTTTTGCCCGCTCAAACCACGACCCTGGCTGCACGATGCGGTTACATTCTTGAAACGCCTGCCTCGCTAACTCACGTTGGCTGGGAAGATCCCATTTTGGTGCACCTCACACAGCCATCCGAGACAACGAACGCTAGACGCGGAACTGATCTAGCGAACCAGACCAGCCCCACATAGTATGCACGACTCGTAAAATTGTTCACTGGTAGTTACTGTTGCAGAATTGTTAAACTGCGTTCATTCGTGCAATCAGAGCAGCGGCATGACTTAGAAAAATTTTCCGCACTCGTTAATCGACTGTAACTCGCGTTAGAATTAACGCGCGGTAGTGAAATTTGGAATATAGAGGTTTTACATGTCGCTGAATCGATTGAGACAATAAACAAGCGTAATATATTATCAACAAAGTAGTAATTATAGTGCCGACTCCGTGGCTAAGGTTTACGGACGCAATTTGTAAGCCCGCTTACTCCCCTTTCTAAACAGTTGCGCGCGATTTCGCAGCAGACCGCGTTGCGCCGTATTTTAACCAATTGGTATGGGAGCCGGTCGTTCAGAAAGCCATGGCAAACTACTGAAATTAAACTTGCCATCAACAACAGCAGTAAAATGCTGGTGCTAACAGCAATGTCCTGTAAATAGGATATGTAAAACAAAAAAAAACAAAAATCACCGATTGCCGATGTATTTATAACTATACGGCGTCAAGCACCATATGCCCAATGCGCCTTAGGGCCTGTATGAATTACATTTAGGTATATTAAGCTACATCTCTACGTAGTGAAGAAACCGTATTGTTTCCTGCTAGATGTTGAGTATTTCTTGTTTTCGTAGCATACTAATATGCAGAATAGACAGCTGGGTGTCAGATGACCAGCTGTCTCCCTCGCCGAGTTTAGATACGTCAATCAAACCCTCATCTGAGTCAGGTAGGCGTAACTATTCTCTTTCTCCTCCCTTTTTCCGCCACATCACAGCCTTTATCTAATGTCCATAAATAAAACCGCGTTCAAGGCTGCCAAAATGTCGGAAAGGTGTCAAAGTTCAGGGGTTAACAAAGACGAGCCAAATATGTTCGCTGGCAAACACATTTATGACATGAGTTGATCAGTGCTTTTCCTCGTTGCCTTCTGCCTTTTGATGTGCGTTGTCCAGTTCTCTTCTTCGTAGCGCGAGTTGTGTCTCGCCACGCATGACAGGCAAACTACTAAACGAGGTAATAATTGCAGTACAGCCCTCCGTGGCTAAGGTATTACGGACGCGATTCGTAAGCCCGCTTCCCCGCTTTCTAAACACATCTGCGCGCGATTTGGCAGCAGACAGCGTCTCGCTGTACTTTAACAAATTGGTATGGGAGCCGGTCGTTTAGAGAGCCATGGCAAACTACTGAACGCAAACGTGCCATCAACAACAGTAGTAAAATGATGGTGCTGACAGCGATGTCCTGTAAATAGGATATGTAAACAAAACAAACACACACACACAAAACACCGATTGCCGATGTATTTATAACTATATGGCGTCTAGCACCATATGCCCAATGTGCCTTAGTGCCTGCATTAATTGGCGCAGCCATTCTCTTCAACCCATCCCCTCCTCTCCGTTTTCCGCCATTGACAACCTTCAACTGATGTTTATAAATAAAACTTTGCGTTCCAGGCTTTCAAAATGTCGGAAAGGTGTCAAAAGGTGTGGTCAGCGGATAACAAAGACTCGAACACGTGATCACGCCAATTCTATCAAATTCCAGCGGAATATTTTCGAATTGTATGGGAGCCGGTCGTTCAGAAAGCAATGGCAAACTACTGAACGAGGTAGTACCGGACTCCGTGGCTAAGGTCTTACGGAAGCGATTCCTACGACCGCTTACCCGCGTTGTAAACACAGCTGCGCGCGATTTGACAGCAGATTCGCCGTATTTTACCAAATTGTTATGGGAGCCGGTCGTTCAGAAAGCCATGGCAAACGAGGTAGTAATTGCAGTAACGGTCTCCGTGGCTAAGGTCTTACGGATGCGATTCGTAAGCCCGCTTACCCGCGTTCGAAACACAACTGCGCGCGATTTGGCAGCAGATCGCATTTCGCCGTATTTTAACGAATTGGTGTGGGAGCCGGTCGTTCAGACAGCTATGGTAAACTACTGAACGAAGTAGTAATTCCAGTGCCGGTTTCCGTGGCTAAGACCTTACGGACGTGATTCGTACGCCCACTTTAAAAAAAAAAAAAAAAAAAAAAAATTACGCTGCGGGGAATCGAACCCGCGACCGACATTATAAGTGACACCAAAAATCTTAAATGTACGTGCCGACGTACTAACTGACTGTGCCAAGGAAGATCACTAGAAGAAATAGGCCGTGAATGTATAACTACCAGGCCATCGCATTCGAGAATTCTTTGGTTATGTGTTGTGGCACTTCTCTCAAGATGCAACAACGAAAGCCAAACTCGCACATCTCCGTCATCTTGAATAGAGCTCACTAGAGTCGGATGTGTCGGCCTACAGGCACAAGTAAACAGGCACAATGCAATTACGTCTTGAGAAACAAAAAATACTCCTGATGAAAGCAGAAAAAGAAGACAGAGTTTAACAACCCTTGACCGGAACAAAGACGGAATGGACAATAAACAAGCCGACTATATTATCAACAAAGTAGTAATTAAATTATAGTGCCGCGCTCCGTGGCTAAGCTAAGGCTTTACGAACGAGATTTGTAAGCCGGTTTACCCGCTTTGTAAACACAGTTGCGCGCGATTTGGCAGCAGACCGTGTTGCGCTATACTTTTACGAATTGGTATTGGAGCCGGTCGATCAGAAAGCCATGGCAAACTACTGAACGCAAACTTGCCATCAACAACAGTAGTAAAATGATGGTGCTGACAGCGATGTCCTGTAAATAGGATATGTAAACAAAACAAAAAACACCGATTGCTGAAGTATTCATAACTATATGGCGTCTAGCACCATATGCCCAATGCGCATTAGTGCCTGTATGAATTGGCGTAACTATTTTCTCCCCCCCCCCCTCCTCCCATCCGCTGTCCGCCATTGACAACCTTCATCTGATGTCTATAAATAAAACTTTGCGTTCCAGGCTTTCAAAATGTCGGAAAGGTGTCAAAAGGTGTGGTCAGTGGTTAACAAAGACTCGAACACGTGATCACACCTATTCTATCAAGTCCAGCGGAATATTTTCGATTTGTTTGGGAGCCGGTCGTTCAGAAAGCAATGGCAAACTACTGAACCAGGTAGTCATTGCTGTACCGGTCTCCGTGGCTAAGGTATAACGGAGGCGATTCGTAAGCCCGCTTACCCGCTTTCTAAACACAGCTGCGAGCGATTTGGCAGCAGATTCGCCGTATTTTATCAAATTGTTATGGGAGCCGGTCTCAGAAAGCCATGGCAAACTACTGAACGAGGTAGTAAGTGTAGTATCGTTGTCCGTGGCTAAGGTCTTACGGATGCGATTCGTAAGCCAGCTTACCCGCGTTCGAAACACAGCTGCGCGCGATTTGGCAGCAGATCGCGTTGCGCTGTATTTTACCTAATCGGTAATGGAGCCGGTCGTTCAGAAAGCCATGGCAAACTACTGAACGAAGTAGTCATTCCAGTGCCGGTTTCCGTGGCTAAGACCTTACGGACGTGATTCGTACGCCCGCTTAACCGCGTTCTAAACCATCTGCGCGCGATTTGGCAGCAGACAGCGTTTTGCTGTTAGTATGGGAGCCCGTCGTTCAGAGAGCCATGGCAAACCACTGAACGCAAACTTGCCATCAACAACAGAAGTAAAATAAATGATGGTGCTGACAGCGATGTCCTGTAAATAGGATATGTAAACAAAACAAAAAACACCGATTGCTGAAGTATTCATAACTATATGGCGTCTAGCACCATATGCCCAATGCGCATTAGTGCCTGTATGAATTGGCGTAGCTATTTTCTTTCCCCCCTCCCCTCCTCCCATCCGCTGTCCGCCATTGACAACCTTCATCTGATGTCTATAAATAAAACTTTGCGTTCCAGGCTTTCAAAATGTCGGAAAGGTGTCAAAAGGTGTGGTCAGTGGTTAACAAAGACTCGAACACGTGATCACGCCTATTCTATCAAGTCCAGCGGAATATTTTCGATTTGTATGGGAGCCGGTCGTTCAGAAAGCAATGGCAAACTACTGAACCAGGTAGTCATTGCTGTACCGGTCTCCGTGGCTAAGGTATAACGGAGGCGATTCGTAAGCCCGCTTACCCGCTTTCTAAACAGAGCTGCGAGCGATTTGGCAGCAGATTCGCCGTATTTTACCAAATTGTTATGGGAGCCGGTCGTTCAGAAAGCCATGGCAAACGAGGTAGTAATTGCAGTAACGGTCTCCGTGGCTAAGGTCTTACGGATGCGATTCGTAAGCCCGCTTACCCGCGTTCGAAACACAACTGCGCGCGATTTGGCAGCAGATCGCATTTCGCCGTATTTTAACGAATTGGTGTGGGAGCCGGTCGTTCAGACAGCTATGGTAAACTACTGAACGAAGTAGTAATTCCAGTGCCGGTTTCCGTGGCTAAGACCTTACGGACGTGATTCGTACGCCCACTTTAAAAAAAAAAAAAAAAAAAAAAATTACGCTGCGGGGAATCGAACCCGCGACCGACATTATAAGTGACACCAAAAATCTTAAATGTACGTGCCGACGTACTAACTGACTGTGCCAAGGAAGATCACTAGAAGAAATAGGCCGTGAATGTATAACTACCAGGCCATCGCATTCGAGAATTCTTTGGTTATGTGTTGTGGCACTTCTCTCAAGATGCAACAACGAAAGCCAAACTCGCACATCTCCGTCATCTTGAATAGAGCTCACTAGAGTCGGATGTGTCGGCCTACAGGCACAAGTAAACAGGCACAATGCAATTACGTCTTGAGAAACAAAAAATACTCCTGATGAAAGCAGAAAAAGAAGACAGAGTTTAACAACCCTTGACCGGAACAAAGACGGAATGGACAATAAACAAGCCGACTATATTATCAACAAAGTAGTAATTAAATTATAGTGCCGCGCTCCGTGGCTAAGCTAAGGCTTTACGAACGAGATTTGTAAGCCGGTTTACCCGCTTTGTAAACACAGTTGCGCGCGATTTGGCAGCAGACCGTGTTGCGCTATACTTTTACGAATTGGTATTGGAGCCGGTCGATCAGAAAGCCATGGCAAACTACTGAACGCAAACTTGCCATCAACAACAGTAGTAAAATGATGGTGCTGACAGCGATGTCCTGTAAATAGGATATGTAAACAAAACAAAAAACACCGATTGCTGAAGTATTCATAACTATATGGCGTCTAGCACCATATGCCCAATGCGCATTAGTGCCTGTATGAATTGGCGTAACTATTTTCTCCCCCCCCCCCCTCCTCCCATCCGCTGTCCGCCATTGACAACCTTCATCTGATGTCTATAAATAAAACTTTGCGTTCCAGGCTTTCAAAATGTCGGAAAGGTGTCAAAAGGTGTGGTCAGTGGTTAACAAAGACTCGAACACGTGATCACACCTATTCTATCAAGTCCAGCGGAATATTTTCGATTTGTTTGGGAGCCGGTCGTTCAGAAAGCAATGGCAAACTACTGAACCAGGTAGTCATTGCTGTACCGGTCTCCGTGGCTAAGGTATAACGGAGGCGATTCGTAAGCCCGCTTACCCGCTTTCTAAACACAGCTGCGAGCGATTTGGCAGCAGATTCGCCGTATTTTATCAAATTGTTATGGGAGCCGGTCGTTCAGAAAGCCATGGCAAACTACTGAACGAGGTAGTAAGTGTAGTATCGTTGTCCGTGGCTAAGGTCTTACGGATGCGATTCGTAAGCCAGCTTACCCGCGTTCGAAACACAGCTGCGCGCGATTTGGCAGCAGATCGCGTTGCGCTGTATTTTACCTAATCGGTAATGGAGCCGGTCGTTCAGAAAGCCATGGCAAACTACTGAACGAAGTAGTCATTCCAGTGCCGGTTTCCGTGGCTAAGACCTTACGGACGTGATTCGTACGCCCGCTTAACCGCGTTCTAAACCATCTGCGCGCGATTTGGCAGCAGACAGCGTTTTGCTGTTAGTATGGGAGCCCGTCGTTCAGAGAGCCATGGCAAACCACTGAACGCAAACTTGCCATCAACAACAGAAGTAAAATAAATGATGGTGCTGACAGCGATGTCCTGTAAATAGGATATGTAAACAAAACAAAAAACACCGATTGCTGAAGTATTCATAACTATATGGCGTCTAGCACCATATGCCCAATGCGCATTAGTGCCTGTATGAATTGGCGTAGCTATTTTCTTTCCCCCCTCCCCTCCTCCCATCCGCTGTCCGCCATTGACAACCTTCATCTGATGTCTATAAATAAAACTTTGCGTTCCAGGCTTTCAAAATGTCGGAAAGGTGTCAAAAGGTGTGGTCAGTGGTTAACAAAGACTCGAACACGTGATCACGCCTATTCTATCAAGTCCAGCGGAATATTTTCGATTTGTATGGGAGCCGGTCGTTCAGAAAGCAATGGCAAACTACTGAACCAGGTAGTCATTGCTGTACCGGTCTCCGTGGCTAAGGTATAACGGAGGCGATTCGTAAGCCCGCTTACCCGCTTTCTAAACAGAGCTGCGAGCGATTTGGCAGCAGATTCGCCGTATTTTACCAAATTGTTATGGGAGCCGGTCGTTCAGAAAGCCATGGCAAACTACTGAACGAGGTAGTAAGTGTAGTACCGCCTCCGTGGCTAAGGTCTTACGGATGCGATTCGTAAGCCAGCTTACCCGCGTTCGAAACACAGCTGCGCGCGATTTGGCAGCAGATCGCGTTGCGCTGTATTTTACCGAATCGGTAATGGAGCCGGTCGTTCAGAAAGCCATGGCAAACTACTGAACGAAGTAGTCATTCCAGTGCCGGTTTCCGTGGCTAAGGCCTTACGGACGTGATTCGCACGCCCGCTTAACCGCGTTCTAAACCATCTGCGCGCGATTTGGCAGCAGACAGCGTTTTGCTGTTAGTATGGGAGCCCGTCGTTCAGAGAGAAATGGCAAACTACTGAACGCAAACTTGCCATCAACAA
>CAWUFQ010000092.1:2500-12500 GCA_963921405.1 Cepaea hortensis | reverse complement strand
AGCTTCTTCTCGGCCAGCGGTGCCGGCACTTGCGTACCAGACCGAGACCAATCCGAGGCCCTCACTGAACCGCTCAATCGATAGTAGCGACGGGCGGTGTGTACAAAGGGCAGGGACGTAATCAACGCGAGCTTATGACTCGCGCTTACTGGGAATTCCTCGTTCATGGGGAAGAATTACAAGCCCCAATCCCTAGCACGAAGGAGATTCAACGGGTTTCCCAACCCTTTCGGGCCAGGGAGGCATCCACGCTGATTCCTTCAGTGTAGCGCGCGTGCGGCCCCGGACATCTAAGGGCATCACAGACCTGTTATTGCTCAATCTCGTGTGGCTAAACGCCACTCGTCCCTCTAAGAAGTTGCGCCGGCGCATCGAGGGACCGGCGAACTATTTAATAGGCTAGAGTCTCGTTCGTTATCGGAATTAACCAGACAAATCGCTCCACCAACTAAGAACGGCCATGCACCACCACCCACCGAATCAAGAAAGAGCTATCAATCTGTCAATCCTTACAGTGTCCGGACCGGGTGAGTTTTCCCGTGTTGAGTCAAATTAAGCCGCAGGCTCCACTCCTGGTGGTGCCCTTCCGTCAATTCCTTTAAGTTTCAGCTTTGCAACCATACTTCCCCCGGAACCCAAACACTTTGGTTTCCCGGAAGCTGCCCGCAGAGTCATCGAAGCAACTCCTGCGGATCGCTAGTCGGCATCGTTTATGGTCAGAACTACGACGGTATCTGATCGTCTTCGCGCCTCTGACTTTCGTTCTTGATTAATGAAAACATTCTTGACAAATGCTTTCGCAGTAGCTCGTCTTGCGGCGATCCAAGAATTTCACCTCTAACGCCGCAATACGAATGCCCCCGTTTGTCCCTGTTAATCATTTCCTCCAATTCCGAAAACCAACAAAATAGAACCGAGGACCTATTCCATTATTCCATGCACCATTATTCAGGCAGCCGAGGCCTGCTTTGAACACTCTAATTTTTTCAAAGTAAACGCGCCGGCCACCCGGGACGCTCAGCGAAGAGCACCCACGGGAGAGAGCCGGCAGACGGTAGGGCAGGAACAACGGGCAGTGAACCGGCGCGAGCCGGACCGCCCGCCTGCACCTGAGATCCAACTACGAGCTTTTTAACTGCAACAACTTTAATATACGCTATTGGAGCTGGAATTACCGCGGCTGCTGGCACCAGACTTGCCCTCCAATAGATCCTCGTTAAAGGGTTTAAAGTGTACTCATTCCAATTACGGGGCCTCGATAGAGTCCCGTATTGTTATTTTTCGTCACTACCTCCCCGTGCCGGGAGTGGGTAAGTTGCGCGCCTGCTGCCTTCCTTGGATGTGGTAGCCGTTTCTCATGCTCCCTCTCCGGAATCGAACCCTGATTCCCCGTTACCCGTTACAAACATGGTAGGCATGTCACGTACCATCGACATTTGATAGGGCAGACATTTGAAAGATGCGTCGCCGGCACGTAAGGCCATGCGATCAGCACAAAGTTATCCAGAGTCACCAGTGGGAACGCCGCGCCCCGCGAAGGGCAACGACGATTGGTTTTGAACTAATAAAAGCGCTCTTTCCGCGAGGGTCGGAGCTTGGTAAGCATGTATTAGCTCTAGAATTGCCACAGTTATCCAAGTAGGATCGTGTCATCTAAGGAACCTCGACTGATTTAATGAGCCATTCGCGGTTTCACCGTGAGACAGTGTGAACTTAGACATGCATGGCTTAATCTTTGAGACAAGCATATGACTACTGGCAGGATCAACCAGATATCTATCGGACAGACGGACTATTCACGCACACGCAAGCCAAGAGTAGCATCGCTAAAGCGCGCCCTCCCGGTACAAGGTGATACATGCAAAACCACTGGACGCCTACCGACGAGCTTTCAAGCTACGCCGGCAGGACTAACCGAAAAACAAAAGCTATACCAGCTTACTGACTGCAGGCCCACTACTCATCGAGAGAGAGTGGGCGCTTATCGAGACTTTGTCGAACGGTCGTACAAATTTTGCTCTTTTGCCCGCTCAAACCACGACCCTGGCTGCACGATGCGGTTACATTCTTGAAACGCCTGCCTCGCTAACTCACGTTGGCTGGGAAGATCCCATTTTGGTGCACCTCACACAGCCATCCGAGACAACGAACGCTAGACGCGGAACTGATCTAGCGAACCAGACCAGCCCCACATAGTATGCACGACTCGTAAAATTGTTCACTGGTAGTTACTGTTGCAGAATTGTTAAACTGCGTTCATTCGTGCAATCAGAGCAGCGGCATGACTTAGAAAAATTTTCCGCACTCGTTAATCGACTGTAACTCGCGTTAGAATTAACGCGCGGTAGTGAAATTTGGAATATAGAGGTTTTACATGTCGCTGAATCGATTGAGACAATAAACAAGCGTAATATATTATCAACAAAGTAGTAATTATAGTGCCGACTCCGTGGCTAAGGTTTACGGACGCAATTTGTAAGCCCGCTTACTCCCCTTTCTAAACAGTTGCGCGCGATTTCGCAGCAGACCGCGTTGCGCCGTATTTTAACCAATTGGTATGGGAGCCGGTCGTTCAGAAAGCCATGGCAAACTACTGAAATTAAACTTGCCATCAACAACAGCAGTAAAATGCTGGTGCTAACAGCAATGTCCTGTAAATAGGATATGTAAAACAAAAAAAAACAAAAATCACCGATTGCCGATGTATTTATAACTATACGGCGTCAAGCACCATATGCCCAATGCGCCTTAGGGCCTGTATGAATTACATTTAGGTATATTAAGCTACATCTCTACGTAGTGAAGAAACCGTATTGTTTCCTGCTAGATGTTGAGTATTTCTTGTTTTCGTAGCATACTAATATGCAGAATAGACAGCTGGGTGTCAGATGACCAGCTGTCTCCCTCGCCGAGTTTAGATACGTCAATCAAACCCTCATCTGAGTCAGGTAGGCGTAACTATTCTCTTTCTCCTCCCTTTTTCCGCCACATCACAGCCTTTATCTAATGTCCATAAATAAAACCGCGTTCAAGGCTGCCAAAATGTCGGAAAGGTGTCAAAGTTCAGGGGTTAACAAAGACGAGCCAAATATGTTCGCTGGCAAACACATTTATGACATGAGTTGATCAGTGCTTTTCCTCGTTGCCTTCTGCCTTTTGATGTGCGTTGTCCAGTTCTCTTCTTCGTAGCGCGAGTTGTGTCTCGCCACGCATGACAGGCAAACTACTAAACGAGGTAATAATTGCAGTACAGCCCTCCGTGGCTAAGGTATTACGGACGCGATTCGTAAGCCCGCTTCCCCGCTTTCTAAACACATCTGCGCGCGATTTGGCAGCAGACAGCGTCTCGCTGTACTTTAACAAATTGGTATGGGAGCCGGTCGTTTAGAGAGCCATGGCAAACTACTGAACGCAAACGTGCCATCAACAACAGTAGTAAAATGATGGTGCTGACAGCGATGTCCTGTAAATAGGATATGTAAACAAAACAAACACACACACAAAACACCGATTGCCGATGTATTTATAACTATATGGCGTCTAGCACCATATGCCCAATGTGCCTTAGTGCCTGCATTAATTGGCGCAGCCATTCTCTTCAACCCATCCCCTCCTCTCCGTTTTCCGCCATTGACAACCTTCAACTGATGTTTATAAATAAAACTTTGCGTTCCAGGCTTTCAAAATGTCGGAAAGGTGTCAAAAGGTGTGGTCAGCGGATAACAAAGACTCGAACACGTGATCACGCCAATTCTATCAAATTCCAGCGGAATATTTTCGAATTGTATGGGAGCCGGTCGTTCAGAAAGCAATGGCAAACTACTGAACGAGGTAGTACCGGACTCCGTGGCTAAGGTCTTACGGAAGCGATTCCTACGACCGCTTACCCGCGTTGTAAACACAGCTGCGCGCGATTTGACAGCAGATTCGCCGTATTTTACCAAATTGTTATGGGAGCCGGTCGTTCAGAAAGCCATGGCAAACGAGGTAGTAATTGCAGTAACGGTCTCCGTGGCTAAGGTCTTACGGATGCGATTCGTAAGCCCGCTTACCCGCGTTCGAAACACAACTGCGCGCGATTTGGCAGCAGATCGCATTTCGCCGTATTTTAACGAATTGGTGTGGGAGCCGGTCGTTCAGACAGCTATGGTAAACTACTGAACGAAGTAGTAATTCCAGTGCCGGTTTCCGTGGCTAAGACCTTACGGACGTGATTCGTACGCCCACTTTAAAAAAAAAAAAAAAAAAAAAAATTACGCTGCGGGGAATCGAACCCGCGACCGACATTATAAGTGACACCAAAAATCTTAAATGTACGTGCCGACGTACTAACTGACTGTGCCAAGGAAGATCACTAGAAGAAATAGGCCGTGAATGTATAACTACCAGGCCATCGCATTCGAGAATTCTTTGGTTATGTGTTGTGGCACTTCTCTCAAGATGCAACAACGAAAGCCAAACTCGCACATCTCCGTCATCTTGAATAGAGCTCACTAGAGTCGGATGTGTCGGCCTACAGGCACAAGTAAACAGGCACAATGCAATTACGTCTTGAGAAACAAAAAATACTCCTGATGAAAGCAGAAAAAGAAGACAGAGTTTAACAACCCTTGACCGGAACAAAGACGGAATGGACAATAAACAAGCCGACTATATTATCAACAAAGTAGTAATTAAATTATAGTGCCGCGCTCCGTGGCTAAGCTAAGGCTTTACGAACGAGATTTGTAAGCCGGTTTACCCGCTTTGTAAACACAGTTGCGCGCGATTTGGCAGCAGACCGTGTTGCGCTATACTTTTACGAATTGGTATTGGAGCCGGTCGATCAGAAAGCCATGGCAAACTACTGAACGCAAACTTGCCATCAACAACAGTAGTAAAATGATGGTGCTGACAGCGATGTCCTGTAAATAGGATATGTAAACAAAACAAAAAACACCGATTGCTGAAGTATTCATAACTATATGGCGTCTAGCACCATATGCCCAATGCGCATTAGTGCCTGTATGAATTGGCGTAACTATTTTCTCCCCCCCCCCCCTCCTCCCATCCGCTGTCCGCCATTGACAACCTTCATCTGATGTCTATAAATAAAACTTTGCGTTCCAGGCTTTCAAAATGTCGGAAAGGTGTCAAAAGGTGTGGTCAGTGGTTAACAAAGACTCGAACACGTGATCACACCTATTCTATCAAGTCCAGCGGAATATTTTCGATTTGTTTGGGAGCCGGTCGTTCAGAAAGCAATGGCAAACTACTGAACCAGGTAGTCATTGCTGTACCGGTCTCCGTGGCTAAGGTATAACGGAGGCGATTCGTAAGCCCGCTTACCCGCTTTCTAAACACAGCTGCGAGCGATTTGGCAGCAGATTCGCCGTATTTTATCAAATTGTTATGGGAGCCGGTCGTTCAGAAAGCCATGGCAAACTACTGAACGAGGTAGTAAGTGTAGTATCGTTGTCCGTGGCTAAGGTCTTACGGATGCGATTCGTAAGCCAGCTTACCCGCGTTCGAAACACAGCTGCGCGCGATTTGGCAGCAGATCGCGTTGCGCTGTATTTTACCTAATCGGTAATGGAGCCGGTCGTTCAGAAAGCCATGGCAAACTACTGAACGAAGTAGTCATTCCAGTGCCGGTTTCCGTGGCTAAGACCTTACGGACGTGATTCGTACGCCCGCTTAACCGCGTTCTAAACCATCTGCGCGCGATTTGGCAGCAGACAGCGTTTTGCTGTTAGTATGGGAGCCCGTCGTTCAGAGAGCCATGGCAAACCACTGAACGCAAACTTGCCATCAACAACAGAAGTAAAATAAATGATGGTGCTGACAGCGATGTCCTGTAAATAGGATATGTAAACAAAACAAAAAACACCGATTGCTGAAGTATTCATAACTATATGGCGTCTAGCACCATATGCCCAATGCGCATTAGTGCCTGTATGAATTGGCGTAGCTATTTTCTTTCCCCCCTCCCCTCCTCCCATCCGCTGTCCGCCATTGACAACCTTCATCTGATGTCTATAAATAAAACTTTGCGTTCCAGGCTTTCAAAATGTCGGAAAGGTGTCAAAAGGTGTGGTCAGTGGTTAACAAAGACTCGAACACGTGATCACGCCTATTCTATCAAGTCCAGCGGAATATTTTCGATTTGTATGGGAGCCGGTCGTTCAGAAAGCAATGGCAAACTACTGAACCAGGTAGTCATTGCTGTACCGGTCTCCGTGGCTAAGGTATAACGGAGGCGATTCGTAAGCCCGCTTACCCGCTTTCTAAACAGAGCTGCGAGCGATTTGGCAGCAGATTCGCCGTATTTTACCAAATTGTTATGGGAGCCGGTCGTTCAGAAAGCCATGGCAAACTACTGAACGAGGTAGTAAGTGTAGTACCGCCTCCGTGGCTAAGGTCTTACGGATGCGATTCGTAAGCCAGCTTACCCGCGTTCGAAACACAGCTGCGCGCGATTTGGCAGCAGATCGCGTTGCGCTGTATTTTACCGAATCGGTAATGGAGCCGGTCGTTCAGAAAGCCATGGCAAACTACTGAACGAAGTAGTCATTCCAGTGCCGGTTTCCGTGGCTAAGGCCTTACGGACGTGATTCGCACGCCCGCTTAACCGCGTTCTAAACCATCTGCGCGCGATTTGGCAGCAGACAGCGTTTTGCTGTTAGTATGGGAGCCCGTCGTTCAGAGAGAAATGGCAAACTACTGAACGCAAACTTGCCATCAACAACAGTAGTTCTCTTCCCCCATCCCCTCCCCTCCCCTTTCCGCGATTCACAACCTTCATCTGATGTCTATAATTAAAACTTTGTGTTTCGTGCTGTTAAAATGTCGGAAAGGTGTCAAAAGGTGTGGTCAGCGGTTAACAAAGACTCGAACACGTGATCACGCCAGCGCTATCAAAACGGGCCGAATATTTCCGCTGGCAAACACACCAGGTGATATGTTTATGACATGAGTTGTTCAGTTCTCTTCCACGTTGCTTTCCACCTTGATGTGCGTAGCGCGAGCTGTGCCTCGCCACGCATGACATTTATTTCCATCAATGGCGATCCGTTGACCAATATCTTCGTTAACAACGGCTTGGTATGCGGTGATCGATTCTCTTCCTCTTGTTTCACCGATCACGACTGAACAAACACATAACTACTCGAATAAAATTATCCCCCTTTTTAAATACGCCGAAAACTGAAGCGTGTTTGTTTCCGTCTGTGATTGTGTTGCTTCAGTTTGCGAGTGGCCGATGTTAGGTTACATGATCAGTGTGGTTTCTAGCTGGATAATTCGGTTTAACACATTACAATACGGTGATTTTTTTTTTATCCGCATGATATGCGCTGACCAATTCCTTTCCTCACCACGAGGCTAACGACTTTACCAATGGGCGGGATGTTTACGAGTGCAGTTTTTTATCACAACTATACGGCTGCAAGAGCTCCGCCATTCCTGCCGGCCATGACACCTAGGCCCATAAATATGCCCGCCCCTTTTGTTCGCGTGTGTTGGGCACGCAGGCCCGTCTTACACTTGGCCCTTCCAATCACCCATCTTTCGTTCATAAATAGTGTATGATACATTCACAAAGGAAAAATAAAACATTGTTAAATGAATGTTGTAAACATAAACAATGCATGTTACCATGTTATGAGACACATCTCCCACCCACCAAACAACCCCCTCCCCTACACACACACACACACACACACACACACACACACACACACACACACACACATCTTCCACCCACCTACCCATACACCCCCAATCACCCATCTCTCAACCACACATCTCCACCAACCCACACATCCCGCACCCACCCACACACACACCCCCCTCACCCACTCAGACATCCCCCACCATACACACATCTCCCCCACCCCACACATCCCCCACACCTCCGACCCTACCGCCATGGGAGGGAACCGTTCCGTTACCTTGTTCGTGAAGAATGCCACAATTACTTCCCTCTGTTGACGTTGCTTTGTACACTTTTTCTGTACACTCTTTTGCGCTGTACACTTTTTCTGTACACTCTTTTGCGCTGTACACTTTTTCAATATTTTCTTGTTCAGTAGGGGGGAGACTCCTGTGTATACTTTTTACCAGTTGAGAACAATTCTCATCCTCCCTCACGGACTAGATTGCTATTATCGCTCTGTACACTTTTTCTAGGACTTTGACCAAATTTGCACTCATGGTACTTTGGAGACTACACTATTTTTTTGTTGAAATGTTCTTCTCGACGGGCTCTCCCCGTCTGACTTAAACGGTGCACGGTCGATTGGCGCGCGGGGCCCGCCGGCAAAGTCCGCGGGGCGCAGCCCCGCGGACTTTGCCGGCGGGCCCCGCTCGCCAATCGACCCACCCCCACCTCCATCCCCCCCTCGCCCATCTCCTCTCCATCCTTTGTACACTTTCTTCATTCTCGCTCCCTCCCTCGCCTCTCGTCGAGGTACAACACGGTCTCTACTACCACCACCGACTCAGCCGTGGGTCCCGGGCGCCAGAGATACCCACTTCCGCAATTGATAAGCGTTTGCATGCCCGGGGCAGGAGTCGAACCTGCGGAGCTGAGTGACGGTGACAGTAGCGGCCGTGAACGTACCTCAACGAGGCCGCGTTGAGAGAGTTCCGACAACGAAGACAGCGTACAGAGGACTCTTGGAGAGGAGACGGACAGAACAGACCACACAAACTCGACCAGCGAGATTCCGCCCGCAGGAAATAATGCTCGTCTATGTTGCGAACAAATTTCCTGGTCTAGGGCTGAGACTCAACAGTTCGCAGTGAGTTGGCTGCTCAGCTGATTACGACACCCCGACCGAGAACTAAGTCGTCTACAAATGATCTCACACATTCACGCCGCATGGAGTGAATTTCGGACAGGCCCCCGACCAAACAAACGCGTCCAGCGAGATTCCGCCCGCAAGAAATATTGCTCGTCTATGTTGCGAACAAATTTCCTGGTCTAGGGCTGAGACTCAACAGTTCGCAGTGAGTTGGCTGCTCAGCTGATTACGACACCCCGACCGAGAACTAAGTCGTCTACAAATGATCTCACACCTCCACACCGCATGGAGTGAATATCGGACATGTTCAGCGGGACGGCAGAGGCCTCTTGCTGCCGCTCGACCAGGTTGGGCAGACCATATCGTTGCCTACCGACGCATGTCAGCGCACATCAGGTGGGATTCTGACTTAGAGGCGTTCAGCCATAATCGCTTAGATGGTAGCCTCGCACCATTGGCTTATCAACCAAGCACGTGAACCAAATGTCTGAACCTTCACAATCTCAACTCACAATCTGAAAAAAGCTCGTCTCGCTTACTTGTGTTCGCATTGAGTGCACGTCACTCAACCAGCCGAGACACTGGACGCCAGACTGATCTCACGAACCAGACCACACATAATATGCATATCTCGTGAGAATGGGAGGTACAGCTTGTTTTTGGTAGCTTTTATGTGTTTAAATTAACAGCATTAGCACAAAACATGTTTGGAACCACTCCAATGTTAAATCTATTCTACTGAACGGGTCAGAAACATGGAGAAAGAGAGACTTTCATAGCTAGACTAGCCCTCCCTATAGTATGCACGACTCGTAAAACATTTCACTGGTTGTTATTCTTCCAAGCCTGCTATTTGTAGTTTTTTTTTGAATTAACCGCACTTTGAGACTTAGAAATAATTCAATGACTATTAAGTGCTCTGTACACTGTTTCTTTGAATTGAAAAAGTGTACAGAAGATAGCGAGGCGATGGGCAAGGAGGCCATGGAGGTGTGGGTGGGTCGATTGGCAAGCGGGACCCGCCGGCAACCCATCGTACACGGTTCAGTGGGGACCCTAAACAAACAAGTGTACACAGGTATCCAATATGTTAACATGCAAAGTCCCACGAGTCTGCTTTTCGTTTCACTCGCTCAACATCTCGTTGAGATACGACACGGTTTCTACTACCACTACCTCAGCCGTGGGTCCCGGGCGCCAGAGCATTTACCCAT